>JALDNG010000211.1:480000-570000 GCA_024349245.1 Neodontobutis hainanensis
TGGCTTCACAAATGCTTTGCTGCATACCTCGGTTGTAACGAGTGGTTATTTAAGTAAAAGCTGCTCTTCTATCAGCTTCAATCAGTCGGCCCATTCTCCTCTGACCTCTAGCATCAACAAGCCATTTTCGCCCAGAGGACTGCTGCATACTGCATTCTTTGTAAACCCGGGATCTAGGAATGTTAATCCAGATGCGTTATCACGTCAGTTTTTGGACCCAGCTAAGGAGCCCTGTGAACTCTCTGGTGACACTATCCTGCCTCCTTCCTGTGTGGTGGGGGCTGCTATTTGGCAAGTGGAGAGAGTGGTCCAAGAGGCACAGGTGGGGTAACACAGCACCTGAAGGTTGTCCACCCGATTGCCTGGTTGTTCCTCCATTTGCCAGATCTGCAGTTCTCCAAGATTGTCACCTTGGTTTCCACCGCAGTCTACTCCAACAGCGATTTCCCCGAAAGGGGCCCACAGTTCTCCTCCCGGGTGTGGAAGGCTTTCTGCAGTGCACTAGTTGTGTCTGACAGCCTGTCATCAGGATATCATCCTCAGACCAACGGACAAACGGAGTGGGCCAACCAGGAACTTGGGTCTGCACTGTGGTGCGTCACGGCTCGCCTTTCAACATCTTGGTCTTTACACGCCTGGATTGAATACGCCCACAACACCCTGATGTGCTCTGCCACCGGTATGTCTCCTTTTATGGCAGCTAGCTTTGGGCTGTCCTTGGATGGACTGCAGCACGGAACCAAAGGGTGGCAGACCGACATTGCAGTGCTGCACCTCAGTATAAGACTGGGCAAAAGGTTTGGTTATCCAGCCGAGACTTACCTCTTTTGTGAATTATTTTGTATTATATTATATTTGTATAATTATCATTTATAATGTATATGATAAAAACAATTAATGTATTTGATAATTTTATCATTTTATAGCTAGCATAATCCTGATTATTACTGTATAGCCCATATTCTGATTATATTTTTAGATTTTGGCTACATTATTTTATGTGCATTAACAGCACACAGTTACCAATGCAGCACAAAAAGAATGTCCACAAAATCAGATCAAAACAAATTATAGCCTAATGGAGCTCAAACCCACACTTTTCAGTTGCAGTTCAGTGCTAACAACTCTGTTACTGTGCTGCCCAACAGAGAAACCTAACATCAATATTGGATATAGATACAAAAATAGAAGCACACACTCATGTGCACAAAAATCTTAGTTATATAGCGACAATACAAAACTACTTAATACTGGTAAACCTCACGGGTCATATTGACCCAGTTGTGCATCTAAAGGTTGAAAACTTGCAAAACTGCAAATGACTAATTTCAGGGAATGGTTTATTTAATTTGGAAGACTTGGCTGATTAAGGGAGAAAATACATTTGCAAACCTGCAACTAGAAGTGTGTTTGTCTTTTTCAATGTTACAAATATTTCACATACTACAGTGGAGTGGACTCTTGCAATTTTTTTATTTATTTCCAAAGCGTTCACTACATAAGAATATAAAACTACAAGGCTGTTAAAATCAAAAGACATCAACATTACTTTGTTGTTGACCTTGTTGTTGACATTTCAAGCTGAAGTGGAATAAAGACAAAAAAAATAAATCTAAACCAGACATTTGTAGCTCTGATATGTCATTGCAGTCTTTTAAATCTTTTTATGTTCGCTGTTGAACACAGCAGACTGGTAACTCTAAGCTTAAAGAATTTCATCATAGCTGACTGTGTTTGTGCACAATAGGTACAAAACAACGGCTTTTCAATTAAGTTTATGAAATAAACATAAACAGAACTGACAAGGAAACTGTGTCTTCTCTTTTTTTCTCTGTGTCTGAGACAGGTCTGTAATGTGAAATACATATACAACTTTGGGCTGGATTTATAAACTCATAAAGTTTATTGCTTTTGGATGCCAAAACACTGTTGATGAATTACATCAGCAGTTTCATATTTTGCCCAAACAAATAGAAAAAGGAACAACTGAACAAGAGAACAAATTGAGAAACAAATATCTGAGAGTATTTTTGAGTAGTGGAGCAACATATCAGTGACAATATGTGACCAGCTTACATTAAGATCAGGGCCGCCACTTCCACCATGCGCATCACACACTGTGCGTAGGGCACCAAGTGCTCCAAGGGGCACCATTGATCATGTTGTAATTGAATGACATGAAGCAATTTAGCGCAACTGTAGCTGTTCCATTACTCTGCTTAATAAAGAGGCTGGCTGATTTACTTGATTTTATTTAGTTCTTAGGGTCAGGCTTTTATTATTTATTTATTTTTCATCATATGTTTTTACTGTAGATTAGTTTTGGCTGATTCCAGGTTTTATTTTAAGGTTTTATTTTTAGAATGTCTTTTGCTTAGAGCGGGTGCAATTATTTATTTGATATGTGGTATTTGCACAGATTACGTATGGTTACAGTACTGATGCTGTATGTATGTTGTATGTTGTACATTAACACTGTACTTTTTGTATTGTTCTACTGCTGCTGAAGCACTGCGCCTAAGATAAATTTACCTTCAGGGACAATAAAGTATATTTGATTGATTTGATTTTATTTAAATGCACAGCACAGCCTACTTGTGTTGATAAATAAGATTTTAAACCTTCTAGTAGTGTTCAATTCAAACATTTAGGTGCAAAGAATTACGTCAAGGTGGTTAGTGGACACGCATATAGTGTGGAGATGCTGCTATATTTACAGTTTAATCTGTACAATTAACTGCTGTAATAATGATTAAAAAACTCAGAGACAGACTGAAGATGTGCGTTGGACAGAAATGTTATTGAAGTCTGAGTGTGGACCGACTTCAGCCTTACTGAAGAAACAAGGGATTTAGCTCCATTTAGAGCAGCACGTAAGGTATGTTGCTAAACAGTGCTAACAATAAAGCTAATGTGGGCAATAATTAAATCTGAGACTTTTTCCACAGCGTTGATAAAACTATTTTTTGTCAGAGACTGAGAGCAGAGGAGGAGAGACAGGAGCTCTCTCACCTGTTAGAGCCAAATGAGCAGGTTACATCCACACTCTGTGTAAATCTGACTCTCAAACATGAAGTAGGCTCGGTTTCAAATTATTTTAGCTTTTTCTCAGGGCTTAGAGCTCTGTAGTTTTATATTTTAAACACAAATATGAGTGTGAGAGGTCAATGGAGCTGACACTGAGTCAGAAATGAATTATCCCAATGTACACCATTTAGTATTATTTTAATATCATCTGAAATGCTCCAAAATACAGGAAAGTACACCTATTTTGTTTAACATTATGGGGGAGCACCCCTAGACCCCCCATCTGTTAAGTACACTTTTGGTGTGAAAGCTTGTTTGTCAAAACCATTGTAGTGACTCAGAAGTTTGAATTGCAAGCTTGTAGCTTAGCTATCTGCATATCAGCAGCTTCAGCGTTTGTTGAGACTGCAGTTTGAGGCTCAGGCCTAGTGTCCACAGACAGTTCACCCTTCTCCACTTCTCAAGATGGTGCAGAAAAGAAGTCCACTACTTAAAAGAACCACTCTGTAGCTAAGCTACTCACATCATTTCAGTCACTCTCCATTTTTGCGTATCTGTCTGTCAATCCTAGGAAAAATTGTAGTGCAATGGAACTTTTTATTTATTTACTTATTTGAATTGAGACAATGCTGTCAAGTTACACTACAAATCATGTGACTGTAGCATATAGAGTTTATAGCTGATGCAAATTTTCAACTCCTGTCCCTGGTTGTTTTTTCTAATTGAAGTTTAAACCATGGTTTACTGCTTTAAAATTCAAACCTTATTTATGCAACCAGACTTTCGTCTCTCTTCTTTTTGCTGTGATTGGCTTCCAGTATTTGTTTTGGTCTAAAACAAACAAAATTATTTTAAGGTTTTTGCTTTTATTTTTTTCCAGGAGTAAACTCATTCATTAACACTGTAAAGGCCCTTCTGTCTTCTTGGTTGTGTCCTGTTTGGTACACTGATGGTGCTTTTTTAATTGGCAGTGTGCTTAACGGTGTGCACTGAGTCACAGTGAGAACATGGCTGTACTAGGAGGAGTGTATTACTGCTGCAGGCAGAACTGCCCTGTCCCATATACTTACCTGCGCCTTAATAATAGCACTGCACAAC
This sequence comes from Neodontobutis hainanensis, assembly GCA_024349245.1. NCBI lineage: Eukaryota > Metazoa > Chordata > Actinopteri > Gobiiformes > Odontobutidae > Neodontobutis > Neodontobutis hainanensis. The sequence goes on from JALDNG010000211.1 coordinate 484,126, forward strand.
CTCTGAACCCAGAGAGCAGCAGAGGCCTGTCAGTCAGCGTGGTTCTCCTATAGGCTGCACGTTATAAATATTTCATTCTAGAGAAGAATGCAGATAAAACTGTCTGCAGAGAATGTGCACACACAGAAGCAGCTACACGGATCGTCCTCTGTCTTCTGAAGTGAAATAAACCTGTGAGCTGAAGGCTGTGAGATAATGCTTCAGACACATTAATGAGGTGCAAATGCAACTCATTTGTGCGTTTAATCAAAAGCTCTGTTTCTCATTCTAGGATAAAGAACGTTTAGACACTGCCTTAAGCCACCCTAACCCTTTTTAGAAAACAGCTAAATCCAATCATTTCTTCTGAATAATAAAACATTTCACTCATTCAACAAAGATTTTCAAAAAATAATTCATACAGTGATTTAAGCTACATTCACAAAGTATGTCTGTCTAGCACAATATGAGTATTTTTTAGTAATCAAATATATTATTTGGGTTGGGCCTTTTGATCTTAATGAGGATCGGTTCAATGTTCTTATTTTACTGATTTATTCATAGGAAACAATAATAACATACAGTAGGTTTTTTTTTTTCCTTTTGCATTTTTAAATTTATGTAACCATGCCCCCTAAGGTGTCCTAAGACATGTTGGAAACAGGGTTTACCTGGGGCCCTAGGCAGGATAGGTCCCTGCCTCACCTGGATTTATAGAAAACATTGGTGCAATACATCAGTACAGCTCTTGTTCACCAATTCAAATGTTTGCCCAGTCACCGAAGACTGACAATATATTTCCTTGTGACAGTTAATTTTGGCATTACTTTGACCAAAAATACTGTACTGTACAATGCAATTAATGCATACATTTTAATGTAAAAAGATCTAATTCCTGTTGTAACACTGAGCTCTTGTCGATGCACAAATATTCAGGGAAACTGAAGCCACACTCTCTGATCCCAGCTGTAATCTGTGAGAACTCAACTCAAAATGACAATTATCAGACTTAAATAATTATAAACTTAACTTTTACTAACATCTACAAATCTATACTTATCAAAGTTTGTATCAAATATATGAATTACAAAATATCATGCTGGATATTTAGTGTTCTTTAAATAAAAGCATGAGGCTGATCTCTGTTAATACCTGAGCTCTTATGTTCCCATTAGACTAATCCGTAAACTATAGGCTAGGGCTATATTCCACTCTTAATGAGACTGCACCCTCTCATTGTGACAATATCAGTTATGTGACATTTACCCTATGATAAATGTTCTTGTTTTTTTATTATTGATTACATAAAAATCTTTACAGTATTTATTTCTCAGTAAGCCTAATGCAGCTCTTTAGAAAACTCCAGCATAGGACTTGTATGTGTCTAAGGTATATAGACTGTAAGCAAATAGCATAAGGTACATTGTACATTGTAAATATTAACTAAAGATAAACAAAAACAAATCTGAATGTGTCAACGTAAAAGGTGACTACTATGGTAAAATTGTTGGATATTAACATATCCTAATTTAATTTATGTAAATATGTAGTATTTTCAAATCCCTGTGCCATAGGAAGAAGATTTATGGAATGGCCAATCAACAAACAACATGCAACAACAACGGCAAGGCCCCCAGAGAAAGCACATACAGTAGAGATGGTATTTATTGCTCTTTAAAGGGAGCTGGATCTTATGGATCAGTTTCTTTCAAAAGTCTCTTTGGGCACAAATAACATTTCTAACAAAATTAAACATTATGTATTGTGAAAATTTATATGCCGACTATAACACAGAATTGCATTTCTATTGCCACACAATGAATGTGATTTTATTTACAGGGACATATATTCATCACCTTTTAGGCATATTTTTATTTTAACTGATCAACTAAACATATTTAGTACCTGAGCTACAGGTTTTTCTTTAGTGACTCTTGTGCTAGGGTTGTGTCTCTGTCTCTCCTCCGTTCGTTTTTTGTGCAGCTCTTCGTTTTCTTTGGTGCAATATTCTATGAGTTTGTGAGAGTTTATCATGTTACCACAGAAGCAGATAGGCTTTTTACACAGATCACATCTGACAGTGTATTCATTAACTGCAGTAAAATAACTCCACATGGAGCTTAGGCGTCTTGTCGCTGCTCTGTCCTTCCGCTTAGTCACATGACAACACAGCAACATCTGTGTAAATGTGTCAGATCTGACATAAATTACCTATTTTGGGGTCAAAACAGCACTTTTCGCCAAAAGGAGACTAGTTTGCAGGTAACCTTTGAATATGAATTTCTCCAAACGTACAAAGTAAAAGTACTTGATACTTAAGGTGCTAGTAGCACTATAGGTACTCAGTGGAATTCAAGTTCTACTCATGGATATTTTTCTATTTATTCTATCTCAAATGTCATTCTTTGTTTTGCTCATTCCTAGGTATTTTGAATTTGAAAAGAACTTGAAAAAGTAGGTTATCTTCATGTGTAAAGATGCTTGATGTAGAAGAGGTATTTGTTACACAGGTCAACGTTTTACGTTGTACTCATGGCAAAGTTGTATTTTTATTATTTTCATTTAAAACCTAAACCTAGGAGTTTAGGACGGAAAGTAGGAACTTTGAATGTTGGTACAATGACAGGTAAAGGTAGAGTGATGCAGAGAAGGAAAGCTGACATTCTGTGTGTCCAAGAGACCATGTGGAAAGGTAGCAAGGCTGGAAACATTGGAGCAGGGTTCTATCATGATGTGGACAGGAAGAGAACTGGAGTTGGAGTGATCCTGAAGGACGAGTTTGTAAAGAATGTCCTGGAGGTAAAGAGAGTCTCTTAGGTTGTTGAGTCTGAAGATGGAAATTGAAGGTGTGATGTTGAACGTTGTTAGTGCTTATGCTTCACAAGTTAGTTGTGAACAAGAGTAGAAAGACGAGCGAGTTTGAGGAAGTGATGCAGAGTGTTCCCAGAGGTGAGACAGTGGTGATAGGTGCAGACTTTAATGGACATGTTGGTGAGGGCAATAGTGGTGATGAGGAAGTGATGGGCAGGTTTGGACTTCAGGAAATGAACCCAGAAGGACAGAGGTTTGGAGATTTTGCTAAAAGTATGGAGATGGCTCCGGTGAACACATACTTTCAGAAGAGGCAGGAACACAGGGTGGACTATACCTTATGAAGACGCTGTAATTTGATGGCGATTCCCGACTGCAAAGTAGTGGTGGGAGAGAGTGTAGCTAGACAGCATAGGATGGTGGTGAAAGATGACTCTGGGGGTGAGGAAGATAAAGAGAGATAACAAAGTAATCTCTCTTAACAATAACAAAGAATAAGAAAGAGTGCTGTTGGGTTTTAAGGGAGGAGTTGAGACAGATTTTAGATGAGGAGGTGGAAAAGCAGGTCGGGATGACTTCTCTAAAGAAAAGAAGAATAAAGGTAAGTCGCAGCAAGACAGAATACATGTGTGTGAATGAGAGGGATCCAAGTGAAACAGTGAGGTCACAGGGAGAAGAGGTAAAAAGGTACAGGATTTTAAGTACTTAGGTTCAACAGTCCAGAACAATGGGGAATGTGGAAAAGAGGTAAAGAAATTGGCATGGTTGGACAAAAGTGTCAGGTGTGTTGTGTGATAAAAGAATACCAGTGAGAATGAAAGGAAAAGTTTTCAGGATAGTAGTGACATCAGAAATGTTGTATGGTTTGGAGACAGTTGCAATGAGAAAAAGATCAGGAATGAGTCCATTAGAGAAACAGCTCATCTGAGATGTTTTGGAGGCAAAGTTGTTCAGTCCCGGTTGAGATGGTTTGGACATGTTCAGAGGAGGGAAAGTGAATATATATACACACACACACACACACACACACACACACAGCTGGAGAAAACTCTGTCACACCACTCATTCTCTGTGAATTCTTAAATATTTACACGCTGCACTGAGAAACAAAACTTTGCTTCAGCATGCACAAGGGACTTTTCCTCACCTTTAAAGTTGAAAGTGTCTTGTTTTGTGGAATTGTTGGGTCATGTTGGGGGGGGTACACAGGGCACTAAGCAGCCGCTTAGTGCCGATCCATAAGCAGTTTGCTTATGGATCGTTCTCACGTGACGTCACAGTTCGTTCTATGATGACGTCGCTATGTTCTTGGTTGGCAAAAAGTGGTTGGCACCACCATAGAAAAGCATTACGCTCATTTACAATTTTTACATTTTGTGCCCGTAGCCTTGACAAAACATTGTGAATCTGGAGATTCTTACTTTTATTAAATCCAGTTCCAGTTAAACTAATGTGGATAATAGTTCCACTATTCATTTTTTTTTGTCGCCTTTTTGAGACCCTTTTCATGCATCATGGAGCTGAGTGCCCAGGAAACAAAGCTCTGCACATGAGTCCGTTCAACAAGCGCTATGAATCAAGCAAAACCTTCTGGACAAACTTATTATGTCGAAATACACGACATTTCCTCAGAAAAAGACACAAATGAAAATAGATTTCATTGCATTGATTTCAACGTTTGGGTGAGGGATCATACACGGTTATGTTGATGTCGATCGTAACTAGGCTTTTGTGTTTTTTATATTGCTGTATGTGTTGCTTATTCACAGTTTAGGCTACAGTTTTTAATCGTAGGTCTTTGTGTAACTTGTCTGTATGCGCCCTGCTCTGTGGCTGTGTTTTGTTGATGTAGCCGTTTGGACTAATTCCAAGAATTTAATTTATTTCAAGGCATCTTTATCCAAGAGATAAAGCTCAGCTTTCTTCCCAATTTACCTCAGAATTGAAAAAGTCTCTTGGGATAAAAAACAAAATGTTCTCACCTTGAAATCCGTGTCCAGATGCTTTTGCTTCAACCTTTTCTTCAAGATGTTATGCAGTTTAATTCTGTCCAGTTAATGTGCTTCAACTGATTTTTTTCTTAATTTCATGGTGTTTTCATGCCATTTGGTGCTGCCATGCTCCAGAATCATTGTTAGTCTTTTATTTATTAATTTTCATGGTTCCTTATAAAGTGTTGAATTCACTGAATTTTTAATTTAATTTACTTGTTTGATTAGATTGCCTTAATGCTGGATTTTTTTCTGCATGTACAGTAAGACAGTTGTGGTTAAGAGGTCAAACAGACATGAGAACAAATTCCATGGCTAGTTACTCTAAACAGTCTCTCCTGGCTCTTTTGGTACAAGTGCTGGAACTACGAGAATACAAATTATAAAACAAACGTAAGAAAAAGTTACAAGTACAGCACTGGTACACAATACCAGCTAACAAATTGTGTCAATGGTCAACTTGATACCACAACAGTTGTAATCTTTGGCCACTGCGGGCGCTTCCTGCAACTGTATCAGTACTTTTCCACTGTGTCCAGTCAGCAGTGACCAACTGGTTCTAACTGGTTTCAACAGATTAGATCTCGATTAGATTAGATACAACTCTATTGTCATTACACAAGTACAATGCAACAAAATGCACTTTAGGTCCAACCAAAAGTGCATTAGCAGCAAGTGCAAGACATCCAGTATTGCTTAAATAAAGTAATTTGCAGATGGGTATGTACATAATATACAGTTGGCTTATTACTATAAACAGAAAATATAAAATGGGTATATACAATGATAGACAAGGCCATGGTGAGCTATAAACAGAAGTCAGAAATATAATATGTTATAGAAGTAATTTTTAGTTTGATATGTACTATGAAAATAAATACAATGGCAATTACTATAAACAGAATTGTATAAATGTATATATATATAATAAGTAAGGCTATGGTGAGCAGTAATGCAATATATATAGTGCAAATAATTAGGAACAGAAGGTGTCTCAATAACAGTAGTGCAGTGGAAGTTATTGCATAAAAACTGTTCTTCAGTCTGCTGGTCCTGGTCTTGAAGCACCTGAAATGCCTGTCGGAGGGCACGAGAGAGAACGGTCTATGGGCTGGATGAGAGGAGTCCTTTTGGATGCTGTGAGCTCAACACAGACAGCGCTTCCTCTGGACCTCCTCCGTGGCTGGAAGTGGAGTCCCTGTGATGCGTTGGGCGGTTTTCACCACCCACTGCAGTGCCTTGCGCTCTGCAACAGAGCAGCTCCCATACCAGACTGTTACACAGTTGGTCAGGAGGTTTTCTATTGCACAGCAATAGAAGTTCACCAGGATATTTGAGAACATCCGATTCGCCTTTAGTGTCCTCAAAAAGAAGAGTCGCTGGTGAGCCTTCTTGACCAGGCTGGAGGTGTTGGTAGTCCAGGACAGGTCCTCCGAGATGTGGGTCTCCAGGAACTGGAGACATGCTTGACAGCCGTTCCATTGATGTGGATGGTGTTGTGTGCTCCTCTTGACTCTTTCCTGAAGTCCACAATGAGCTTCTTCGTCTTGGAGGTGTTAAGGAGCAGGTTATTGTCATTGCACCATTGTGCCATGTGCTGGACCTCCTCCCTGTAGGCAGTCTTATCGTTGTTGCTGATGAGACCAATCACCGACCAATCATAGTGTCATCCGCAAACTTGATGATGGCATTAGATTCATTCACAGGCCTGCAGTCGGAGGTGAACAGGGAGTACAGGAAGGGGCACAGTACACAGCCCTGTGGTACACCAGTGTTGAGTGTGGTGGTGTTGGAGCAGATGGAGCCGGATTGGACCTGCTGGGGTCTGTTTGGCCAGAAGTCCATGATCCAGTTGCAGAGCTCCTGTTGCTGCAGTAGTCAAACTGGTGATATAGCAGAGAGTCCTTTAGGACCAGCCACTCAAATTACTTCATGACAATAGATGCCACAGCTGCAGGGCGGTAGTTGTTAAGGCACTTTGGTGTGGAGTGTTTTGGCACTGGCACAATGCAGGTGCATTTAAAGCCTGTCGGCACAGCTGCTTGGGCAAGAGACAGGTTGAAAATGTCTGTGAAAACCCCATTGAGCTGCTCAGCACATGCCTTGAGTACACGTCCAGGGATGTTGTCTGGTCCACAGGCTTTGTGCGCACTGATCCGGCTCAGTGCGTTGCAGACGTCTGTGGTAGAGAGTGTGATTGGTAGGTGGTCAGGTGAGGGTTTGAGCTTGGTGGCAGTGGTTGTATTGTCTCTCTCAAAGCGTGCATAAAAGTCATTAAGCTCGTTCAAGAAGGAGACATCAGTGGCTGTGGGGGTGGAGTGGGTGGTTTTGTAGTCACTGATGGCCTGGATGCCCTGCCACATGCGTCGAGGGTCACAGTTGGAAAAGTGCTCCTCTATCTTTAGCTTGTAGCAGTGCTTGGCCTCTTTGATGCCCCTCTTCAGATTAGCTCTGAATGTGCTGTAGGCCTGTGCATCCCCAGATCTGAAGGCAGTATTGCGTGTCTTTAATGGGAGGCGCACCTTCTTGTTCATCCATGGCTTCTGATTTGGGTATGTGGTGATCTTCTTCTGAGTTGTGACATTGTCTATGGTTGATTGGATCTAATCCAATACAAAGGAGGTGTAGCAGTCAATGTCAGTGTAATTGGTGGCTTGAGAAGCAAATGTACTCCAGTCTGTGTGTAGAAACCTTTTCTGGAGTGTGAAATCATATTTGGGGGTGAGGAACAAAGAAAGGTGATCTGACTGACCTAGGTGGGGAAGGGGGGGTTACAACATAAGCTCCAGCCATGTTTGTGTAAACATGGTCAAAGGTTTTGTTTCCTTTGGTGTGACAGAAAACATGCTGGTGAAATTTGAGGGGCACTGCCTTTAGGTTTGGGTGATTGCCGCCTGCGAGCACTTCCGGCCAGCCGAGTAGAGTGAATCGCTTCGGGTGTTCTGGCGATCTCAAGAGGGAAAACTGTCAAAAAAAACTGTCTGGAATTTGCAAACCAATGTCCAGAAGTTCACATCGGGAGTATGATGTTGAGGCACAGCAGTTCTGCATGAACAGACCCAAGATGAGCAAGAGAAATACCGCAAAATTCCAGAATCTGGAGAGACCCTGTGCCCGGTTGCATAAAACACCTTAAGTGAAAATTTCCCTTAAGATCACCCTTAGGTTTCCCTTAAACTTAAGGGTGTTGCAGAGAATAACCCTTAAGTGTCACTTAAGGGTTTCTTAAACTGAAACGTCATAAACCCTTAGAATTATTCTTAAGTGTCTATTTTTCACTTAAGTAATCCCTTAAAAACTGTTAAGTGTTGCATAAAGCCCCTTAACTGTCTAAGTACAGTTTAAGGTTAGGAAAACTTTATCTTAAGAGTTGTGCAAACATTAATGATAAAAAATGGCTGAGTTTATTGATCCTGTTTAAGATGCAGATGTGCCAAGGCAATTTTTTTGCGATAGGGAGAATCCTCTGGACCATCTTAGCGATGAAAAACTGCTTTGTGAATATAGATTTGATCGCCGCGGGATATATGAGATCAGTAACAAACTGGAAGGCGATCTTGATCATGTTACCCAGAGCAACCACTCACTACCCTCAGTGTTACAGTTGCTTATAGCACTTCGGTTCTTTGCAACTGGGAGTTTCCAGTCTGTAGTGGGAGATGTTTTCCACATTCACAAGTCGACTGTCAGTAGAGTTATTCACCGGGTTGCAGGAGCTCTTTGCCATCATTTAAGCCAAACTGTGACATTTCCTTCACGTCTTGATCTGGATGCCATTCAAACTTCTTTTTTTCGGAATGCGGGGTTTCCTCGTAATTGATGGCACACATGTCAGAATTCAGGCTCCCCGCACGCACAAAGATCAGTATGTTAACAGAAAAAATTACCATTCTGTTAATGTGCTGTTAGTGTGTGTCCATCTGTGCAGAATTAGAAATGTTGTTGCATCTTGGCCAGGGAGTACACATGACTCTAGGATTTTGACAGAGAGCAAGCTCGGAAGAGATTTTGAGGCTGGGATGCACGGTGGTCTTCTGCTAGGGGACAGTGGTTACCCCTGCCGACCATGGCTCATGAATCCCCTTAACGCTGCACAGGCATGTATTTAATAATGTTACAGACAACTTAGATTTACAAATCATTTAACTTAAATTACTTTTAACTGACTTGAGAACTGACTTTTTTATCTTTAGGCTATACTAACTTTAAAAAGTTAAAAAATAAGTAAAAACATAGGCTATTGTCAACTTATTAATCATATTTTTTCAGTGTATTAAAATGTATTTGGACTTGTTGATAATTATGGTCATCGTTTGATCCTAGGAAAGATACAACAATGCGTTGACACACACAAGGTCGATAATTTAGAGGACGATCGGACAGCTTAAACGCAGATTTCACTGTCTCCACAGCAAACTGCGTGTTGAGCCTCCAAGGGCCTGCAAAATTATTGTCGCCAGCGTTGTTCTTTTTAACATGTCAAAGATGTATTGTGAAGAGGAAGATGATGTCGAGGAAGGCTCATAAAGAAAATCAACAAGATTTTCAACAGGCTGGATTTGTTGTCAGAGATGCCATCGTAAATGCATTCTTTAATTAGTATAGATATGGACAATAGTTCTAGTAGTAATATTAATAATACTGTTAATAATTGTAATAAAAATGGATTATTAGCCTATTAGTAGTAGCTATGTTAATGATAACATGTAGCCTATACAGCAGTTTATAGTAGTAGCCTAATTTAATTTAAAGTGATATAGTAGCCTAGTAATATTATATATAAATGTATTAGTAGCTAATTAGCTATATTTGTGGTATTTTGTTAATATATTAATTATAATTTCATAAATAAATACAAAACCTGTCAGATCTGTCATAAAAAAATCATCAATTGATGTGATTATTTTCCCTTCACTTTGTAGCTGCATTAGTTTGTTATTAAGAAGGTCTTGATTTTCCTTCTCTTTTTTAAGTTTTTCAATCTCAGTTTTGTCTTTTGAAGCTGTAGGACGACTCTCTGCAGTTCCAGCACTTCCTCTCTTGCAGCGGCTGGAGAGGATATTTGCAATTCACAAGTGTTTTGAAGGAATAATGAAAATATATATATATATATATATATATATATATATATATATATATATATATATATATATATATATATATATATATATATATATATATATATATATATATATATTTCGAAGCTGTTCTAAGTCAAATTAACAATAGACTAAAATAATTGTTAACAATGAACAATGAATTCCTCGTGTTGAATCTCAGCTTCACTCTCTAACCCGCCAGGGATGCCAGCTAGGACAGGTGAGTCCGCCCCAATGATGTCTTGGACTAGTTTTGTTGAGTCGGACAGTTCAGAAGGCGGCGGTCCTCCACCTGCAGTTTTGTTATCGTTAGCTCTCTGACTCTGTGATATGGTATCAAAACGCACTCGGTGCGAAGAAAAAAAGATTATTTTATCTTTTTTTTTTCTTACCCGTTTTGTTTGATTCCTTCCTATGGAGACTTATTTCTTTTTTTGCCACCACAGAGACGTTTTCATATTTTTTTATTACCTCCGATACGGTCCTCTTTACGCCTAGATTACGTGCGTTGATCTTCTCCGTTATTTCCTCCCACTGTTTATTCTTTTTTGCCGCAGTTATTTGGGGATTGAGTTTGCTTTTTAAAATTGACCTTCTTTTCCCAAATTCATCCAGAAGGATACATTTCTCCTCCTCTGTCCAATTTGGCTTTCTTTTTTTGTTTTCCTTATCCATATCTATTGCAGGCCTATCCATATGTTAATGTGTACAGTAGCGTGTCTATGGCAACAAGAGAATTTTATAACGGTAAAACCTGGGTTGCACTCGTAAAACACTTAACAGTTTCCCTTACCTAAGAGAACCGTTTAAGGCATTATATGCAACACCCTTAAATTATTCCCTTAAATAAGGGGAAATCACGCCTTAAGTATCATAGTTAAGGGAAAAACTTAAGGTGTTTTATGCAAAAGGGCACAGGGCCTTGCAATTTGCTCATGCCGCCATTTTGGATCACATTCTAGGGTGCAAATAATGAGAATAAAAGGTTATAAGAGTGCATCTCAATAGAAAAACACTAACTAATTCCCACTAAACTGAGATTAGACTTTTAGCGTTTTTTGCATCTCCCCCTGTTGAGATGGCTGAATTGCCATTTCACAACCTAGAGCTAAGCCACTAAACCATTCCGTGAGTGTAGGTGTCTTAGACTATATTTATATAACTATCTCTTTGCGGCAGATGGTCATGTGGTGTAAATACAGAGTGGAAATGGTATAACATTGCTATGTGTGTAATGTAAAATTTAAAGTTTTTAAACCGTCCCAAAATTGTTGAAGTGTACCTGAAAATCATTAATACAAAAAAAAAACAGGGTAATTAAAACCTATACAGCATGTTGTGTGTATCACGTGGACCCTATCATACACTATCCTCTTCTTCCAGGGTATCTTCATGCATAGCTTGATAAGCAGGAGGAGGCACCCTTCCTTCAGTCAGGGTTATTAGGGTCCTATTTAACATACTTCTTAAAAAAGGTATACAACCACATCCACAATACCATAAAAATATCATAATTATTACAAAGAAGGCCATCAACTGACCCCATCTCACAATATATTGGTGAGCCAATCAGAAATTGGGTTGTTAATGGCAGATTGTTCCTTAATTTCAATCATGCGTAAATTATGTAAACTTTTAGATGGTGAGCCATCAAGGGCAGTGTTTTTTGCTATTACTATACAACAGTTATCCCCAAACACAGATCTCACTCTTTTCAGCTAACATCTCTTTTTTCAATATATGCGTTCAACATGGTCTGGACAAGTGTCTCAGCAGAGTTTGAGCCAGGTATACATCTTGCTGCTCTCGTTCTCACATTCTCTTCATAATTGCCTGAAGCACACCAATACTCATACTTACATACTTATACTCACTAACAACAGTAACATGTATCCCATCAATTTCCTTTGGAAATCCTGGTGCAGCCCATAAAGCCTGATTCAGTTTAGTGTACAATGACATACAAGGAATAACAAGAGATATGCTGCAAAACATTCTTCACTTTACCTGATAGGTGGAATTATGATATAGCAGTGCTTTTGTTGTATCCAAAATAGTTTATCAATATCCATTAAACATTAATTTAAAATTTTCCCTCCAGTCATAAATAATTGATTCCAGGCGGTTGTTTTCTAGCATCTAATGAAATCAAATTCAATTTCACAGCATAAAAAATGTAACAAAGGCAGCTAATTGTAGACACTGGCAAAGCAAACCCATTAACGCCGCCATTTCCCTGATGTAATTTACAGTGTAATTTTAGCCCAGTGACAAAGCTGCATGGTTAATTAATGCATGGATAAATGCAATGCAAGTAAGTAAGTTCAGAATCTTGTCTCTTGCATTTTTGCATGGTTTTGTATGAATTTTACATGCTAATAATTTGCACACTAATATCTGTTTGTTGTCTCTAAGCTCTCACAACTAAAATAAAGCATTAAACATATTAACCTGCCATAGTGAAGCAATAAAGATGAGCACTTTAAAGACGGGGCCGGATCTTGCGGTGGCGCGGGCCTGGCGGTGATCAAGACGGTGGTATATTTGCTGTCTTGTGCCCAACACAGCTACCTCATGCCCAGGTATAACTGCTGGTGTTAGTCAAAACACAGACTTTTGCAGTTTTCTTAAAAAAAAACAGAGCCACAACAGAGCATGGCTAAATAAAAATAAACACGCTACGACAGTGGTGGAGAAGAGTAAAAATCCTGCCTAAACAAGGAGAATCAAAACACAGGAAACTCACTGAGGACGCAGCTGATCAGGAGTACTTTAAGTGTATGAATTGTGGTAAATAAATAAAATTGCCTTGCCTTGGATCTGTGTTTGGAACATCACAAACATACAATCCCAAACTTATTGGTGCTGCTATCATCCACATTCCTCATCACTGCCTGGGCCTAGACCAAGTCCTAACAGGTGTGACACCTGTCTGTGATGTCTGCTCTGTGTTTCTAAAACCCGCACTGCTATTTGCATAACAATGTGGCACAGCTTGGTGTGATCAGTGACTGAGAATTAGGACTCACACAACTAGAGGACAACTTTACATGACGTGAATAAAAGAAAAATAGTTTCTTTCTTTACCCAAATTAAATAATCTAAAAAAATTGTTACAATAAAAAAAATACTTTTTTTTCTTGTGTTTATACAGAGCATGTGCAGACATGTCACTGTACAATTTGTTTTGCACGGAAGATTTTCAGAATTAAAATGATCACACATAAAACCTGACATACAAATCCCATTTCAGGCAAAATAATAAAATATTTTCATCTGCATGTAAGTGACTTTGTTTACAATAAAATATGTTAGTTTAAAGATTAGTATTTTTATTATAGTTTTCTCATTCCATATTAAAAAAGCATCCCTTTAAGTATTTCTCACAGTCCAATGACTAAAATAAAAAATAATTAATAAAAGTAATATAGTTTAATGATAATAATAATAATAATAATAATAATAATAATAATAATAATAATAATAATAATAATAATAATAATAATAATAATAATTGGCGCTGTACTGGAGGAAAGCCCTGTGATTGGTTAAAATCAAAACACACGTCACACATAAATCCATCTTCTTGATATCACTGGCTCAAGTGTTGCCTATTTGTACTTCTTTTCTCCCTGAAAATAGGAAAAAGAAGATTTGGACATTTTGATGATGGCCTGTTGTTTTGGTGGTGGTGTATTGTTTTTAGAACATGTAAACTATGGGAGCCCTGCAGGGACATGCTGTTGTCTGTGAGAAACAGTGGTAATAGGTTTATACAATATTTTAAACAATTAATGTAACTCTAAAATACTCTCAAACACACATCAGTGTCTTCAGCAATGCTTTTAGGCTGTTGTACAAACAAAAAGTCATTTTTTATATGAGAAAATTAGTTTTATCATAAACTGGCACACTGAAATAGGAATAATCCTTTGGTACTCAAACTGGTGGTACGCTGACTTTCTTAAGCGGTACTCAGAAAGTGTCTATACCAGCACTGGATAAGTCTGCTTAATTAGACATAAAGGAAACAGAAGGTTGGTTTGATTCCCGCCCTACCCCAGTTCAGACTGTCATTGTGTTTTTGGGTAAGACACCTCCAGTGTCCATAGCACTGGTGAATGAATGCGTATTGAACGGATTCTTAGAAGCACTTTGAGTCCCTTGAAAAGGCAAAATGTTACCCAACTCCATTTACAGTAGAGTACATAAAAGAACACAAAAAACTTCTTTGCTAACAAAATAAAAACTCACTAAAACATTACCCTGATGAAAACATTGTGGTGTGTGAGCTCAATTGTAGCAAAAACAACTGTAATTACGCCAAAACTTTTTATTACTTTTTAAAGGAAAAAAAATACAATATAGTGCAACAAAAAATGTGAGTAGATAATGTAGCTTAGCCATTTAAAGAAGCAAAAATATCACAAAAGTATGGATGAAGTGGGCAAAGGAGACGGAGATCCACACACACAGTGCAGTAGCAGTAATGCTGATACTTCGAGTGTTAATTGACGCTCACGCGACGCTCGTGAGAAGCTTTTGGTGTACATTGGGGGCCAGTAACAGGACAGCTATTACCTTCTTCTCGTTAAACATTACATGAATTAATTGACAATATTTATTGGCATTTTTAGCTGCCTCTCTTTTCTCTGTTGATTTTTATTTTATTTTTTTTTGACTGTTTTTTTAAGCGCTGGAAATACAATTTATTGGCAGCTATTAAACTTTCTGAAATCATATGACAAGCTGGTGTTGACAAATGGGAGCGCTTCTTTTTCAAGCATGTGATTGGCCAATTTTTGCAGGTCTTGGGAAAAGTTTTAAAATCCATTATAATAAACAATATTTGGCATCATAAAGCCTGATTTTTTACAAATTATTGCTTTAAAAATATACCTAATTGTATCAGTTTTAAAACTCTGTGACTGTATCACAATAAGCAGGGTAAGTTGTTTTATGATTAAGTTATGTTTTATAAAGTGTATATCAGTGTGCCCCATATGGCATACCTTTAGCTCCTGCTCTATATCTGCAGCCTGCCTCCTCTATCCGATCAGTGACCTGTGTGTCATTGATGTGAATGGATGGGAGGAGCTGATGTGATTGGACATTACTGGGGTGTTCTGTCCTGCTCTTACACTCCTTCTCTGCTGCTTTAATGTATTCTTCCTGTGGATGGAAAGTACCAGGATTAACCACTTTGGTCTGGTCTCTACAATTGGTCAAATTAGTTGGTCACACCTACTTTACTTTCACAATTGTGCCTGGTTTCAGAGAATGATTTGCCTGTTAATCCTCATTCCTGGCCTCCAGTTCAATTCTTTCAGTGAAATGTGTGTTACGGCAGAGTGCTTTGAGCTGAGATACTTGGATTTTTAAAGATAACTTCCGATTGAGGTAGCCAATTTAAGAGCACATAAAGAATCAAACTGAACGAATATGACTTTCACCTTAGGAGATTTAGCTGTTGGAACACAAGGCTCTTAAAATGTTTCTGCTGCACAGTGCTAATGAGCTCAAACATAGGCAGTCACCAGAAAAAAGGTCTGCAAAGTGAAGGTAAATTGCATTGAGACACCAAAAGCAATTCAAAATTTAAGTAGCATTATAAAATGTTGGAAAGAAAAAAACTAATCAGTGCACACAATCTATTTGACACTGATTATTCCATTGAAGGATTGTTAATAGTTTTAATGTTTTTGCTTTTGTAAAGATGTCCGTTCCATCAGTTTATTTAGCTTCTTAAAATGACCATCAAAACACAAGCATGTTGGACAGGGACAAAAGGAAGACTCAAGCCATGTCCAAATTCACTGAACCTAAAGTGTGCATGTAAAGGTACTGATGGAAAGGAGCTTCACAAAAACCTAAACCTTTGAGTAACACAAGTGTAGAATTGTTTTCAGAAAGTTAGTTTACATTCATGTGTCACTCTGCATCCTAAATTCTCATTCATTATACATAGGCAATTAGTTCTGTTCACCACAAACGTTATCATCCCAGCTTTTATTCTTCCAAACATTTATCTACATAATTTCAGTGTTATGCTAACAACTCGTAGAGGGTAATAGACAAAGTCAAAGGTTTCAGCAAATAATAATATGAAGGACATCACAAAGTAGAACAAACATAGCATATGATTCTAGAGAAGGGTTTCAATTTATATCTTAAGAAAGAGGCAAGAACACTATTACAGAGTACAAGGAATTTGTTTCTCTTGCATTTTGCCGATGCAAAAAATTGACAATGATTGTTATTTTTAACAAATTTGAAGGTCTTTGTAGTTAAAGTCACTATAAATGGGTTATTAACGTCTAACCAACTCACTCAGTTGCTCATTAAAAAGATTCTCTCATTGTCTGATGCTTTAACTTTTTAATAGCACTCACCACTGCCCTCTATGGAAAATGCAGGTTCTACTCCGTTGGTCTGTAGCCGCATGCTTTGGTTAAACGGACCAAAAGAATGCAGAGTTTGAACAGAATGCTCCATCCGTTTTTGAATGTGTATATCTAATGTGGAGAATAAATGAGCCTAACAGTTCTTTTTTACATTTCCAAACCTACATCATACAGGAAACAGTGAATATGATTTTAAAATAGTTTTATTGTCTTCAGTAAACTCAAAGTCTGTTAGGCCACATATGTTATAATCTGATATACACTTTTGATGTCCAGTCAAATTTAATTCTAATTTTTTTAAGAACTAAAGCTTATAGAAATATAGGGGTCCACGCTGTTTTAGATGTGTCCACATGTTTTATACGCTCTTTTTATTACAGGAATCTCCAGCTTTACTCTTATATCTAATATTCATAATGAACAGACTCTTTCCACCTCTTTTACAGCCATCTTAACTGTAGCTGCAGGCTTTGAACTCACTCCACTGACTCTTCTGAGATCTCACAGGATTCTAATGATTAACTGGTGCAAATGGATGAACCATACCCTCCATATTAATTGATCTTTGTAATTTAATTTTTGGATGGTAATGAGTATTAACTTGAAAATTCTTTCATAATGCAGCTATTATCAATATTTACATTGTGTTTTATATTCTCTGTCTCTCTCGTTTTTTTGCATGGTTTGCTTTAATTGGCTTCACTGTGTGGTACACCACATTAAGCAAAGGCTATTGAGCTGGAAGAGACGCTTATTATTATTATTGTGGTAAGTGGGAAGGCCAGCATCATGACATGAAGCATTTAATTCAGCAGAGGTCTTGCACATGAGCCAGTAGAACATACATTTTAATGAGCACGGATACAGTTAAAGGCCATTCATATGTTGTTAACAGTTTGGCGGAGTGTGGGTAGTATGGTAGCATATCAAAATAGATGATAGAATAAAATAAAAAGAAGATTATTAATATGTAATTGTAATCAGGGTTTCCACTACATTCATTTAAGCATGACGACCTGCCGTGCCTGAATTTTGGCCGCCATTGTGTGGCGCAGATGAGCAGAGGAGTGTTGTGATAAGTGTGGATAGAAACGCTGATTACCCTGATAGATCCACAGTCTTGGTCTACAGTTGTTACTATATGTTGGTCAAAAAGCAGCTTTTCATTAGCTGTGAGCTAAAGAAATCTACTTGTAGCTTACTCTTTATTAGAGTTTTTCAATGTTTTGCCATCGAGTCCCACGGAGCAAAGTGCGGTCCTTTAATAATTTACATTACTGAGGTTTGAGGATGAGCAGCTGTTTAAAAAACAGTGCAACATACTGTACCTGGTTAAAAGGCTGCTTTTGGGGGAGAGTGGAATTTTAGAGAGGGATGGCAACATATTTACTGTCCTTCTTCTTTTGGTTTAATTGACGCTGTGTTTTCAAATGGTGGAGTCATAAGAACCATAAAGAGACTAAAATGAAGTAACCTCCTGCTCAACTGATATTGTCAAAAACTTTTCTATAGTCATTGAAAAATAATGTTGTCTATAATACTTTATAGCTCATCAAGCTGGTTTAAATTCACTACAATTGCACATGCACCAATTTGCAGCAGATCAGAGAGAAGTTAGCCAGCATAGTACCTAGATACAGTACATTGTTGGTCAACAAAAGCCTGGGTTCTAGTCTAAGCTCAGTCCTTCTTAAGTCTGTCACAGTGTGCAACTTTAGCCAACACTAATATATTTTGGGACTGTCTTTTCTCCAAACACAGATCTAAGCTCCTGATCAGCTGCCTCCTTAGTGAGTTTCCTGTGTTCTGATTCTAAAGCCCCACTTTATCCTTGTTTAAGCAACAATTTTGCTCTTACTCCGCCTCAGTCATAATGTCTATATTTTTATTTAGCCATGCACTGTCCTGGCTGTAGCATATTGATTTTAAACCAGTGCTTGTGCTTTGATAAAGCTATGGTTGTAAGAAAAAAAATGTCGGTATATTAGTCATTCATTAGTAATGTTTGAGGATACAAGCCCAAAATATTTATAGAGTATTTATGTATTTTACATATTTTAAAGAAAAGACTAAAAATAATTGTAAGTAACAATTTAGGAATTTAATACATTTGATTTGTTTTAATTTTTTCTGTCCCACAGCCACAACTTGGTCCAAATTTGGTCATGCAACAGGATAAAAAATAAGGCTAAAAAATAATCAAGGTTTGGAATGTCTGAGTCAAAGTCCAGGCCTCAACTCAAAAGAAAAGTTCAAAAGAACTGCTACTGACATTTATTTGAAGTTATTGCAGTATTATAGCTCATATTTTACCCTTTGTTCACTCTCTGTACATGATGTAGCACTTAAGACTGGTCTTCCTCTTACTCTTTTTTACTCTTTTTCTACATTTGTTTTAAAGCCAAAAATACCTTTTTAATCTTTTAAACTCGCAGCTGGACTGCTTTTTATTGTAACTTCGCTAATTTAACGACTCATAAATTGCATGGTACTAACCCATGTACAAACTGGCACTTAGCTGTAGCTTGAGACATTATATTCTTTTGACTGTCTGAACCCATAAACTTAAACATTACATATTCACATTTTTAACAATGTCAGAGCATTAAATGTAGTTTCTTTACAAAAATAGGAGCTTTAATAAAATGCGCACTAAACACAAAATGGCGCCCTTGGCTTTGCTTTGACCTCGTCTTTTTACATTGCTTAAAACTCAACAGAAATACAACGTTTAACAACTGCTAAATTTCCCCAAAGTTAGCTGTGTTTATTATTAGCCCTTTATGACGCATTTTATGTGGTTTTCTACTTGGTTATTAACCTGTAAAACACAGGAAAATGATGAGACAGGCGACAGTGAAGTTTCTCTTTGCCTCGCTTCTGCCATATTGGAGAGGAGGACACGCTGACCTCACAATACCGTCTCACGAAAACAAGCCCCTACTGGCGTGAGGGTGTAATTACAACTTAACAAAGTTATTTCTTAAATGTAACTTTCTAATTACATACAAAAATAAAATATAATGTAAATACACACTACTGTGTCACATATAAACAGGAACTCTGTCTGGCAAAGCTCTGTAAGCCAGTCAGTTCCTTAGATATGGTTTGTACTGACCACTTACATTTGAATGCTGCTGGAGTGTCGCCTAACAAGTCCCTTGTTCAAAACAGTCAAGATGGCAAGTGGAGCTGCTGAGAGTTTGTTCACCTTTCTCAATCAGTTCTAAAAAATCAAGACAACGTTACGTGTTTAAAACTTCATCAACAGACAGTGCTAAGAGCGTTCCTTGTTTTTGCACGCCACGTTCATTTGTTTGCTAGATTGCTGCCTAGCTAACGTTCCAGATCATGTTCTGGAACATGTTCGTTGCAATTCTGATTGGTTGGCTCCGAGTTGCTTTGCCCCGTTTTGAGGAAAACAAGCTGGTATTGAGCTTTTGCGAGGAGTCTGGCTTGCTAGGCTAGCAAATTCCATTGTGAAAAGTATTTATTACCCTGTTCAGAGTGGAGACATCCCTAGGGGACGGGCAGCACAGACCCACTACCGCAGGTCTTTCCTTTCTACTGCAGTGAAAATTTATAATTCACACATGTAACATTAAGCCAAGATACTGTGCAAAAGACACTGTTCATTTTTTATATAAAAAAAGTAATTCTCCCTCCTTTACTTTACTGTAAATATGTATATATAGATAGCTTTTGATTTTTGTTTAATTCAACCCATATTTTATTCTATTTAAATATTTTTTTGTTTTTTTTCTATTGGATGTGCACCTTTCTTTTACTTGTTGCACTTTACCTGTCTAAGAGCTGCTGTACATGGGAAGCTCTCTGTGGGATCAATAAAGTCCTATCTTATCTTATCATACACACACACTGCTGGGACCTTCAGGGCAATGGAAGCCAGCAGGAGACCAAACATTTCAGACAGTATGGTCAGTTGTGTCTTTTTCTGAAAAGGTTCAAAATGATATCAGTAACACAGTATAGTGTTCTTGATAATGTTGTGTGAAAATGTCACATTTCTAAGTTACCTTTGAGTGGACCAGACTCCACTTTCTCCTTGAAAGAGGCCCATTCTTCAAGGACTGTGCCAAAATTGAAACGTGAACAAAACCACTCTACCCTTATCTTCAGTTGATCTTCAGTATCTTCAACGTGTAGCTGCTTGTGGACTGAGTGTCCCAAATGCAGTCATGATTCCAAACTCACAGCAAGAAGGCCATCCAAATATGGATCCATTACCTGATCAAACACATGATATAATGTCAGAAAACTATTAGTATAGAAAAAACTGCGCAACTAAATTTAAGTTACTATAATTCTATAAAGTCAGTTAAAAGGCATGTAACCACACATGTGATTGAAATCTTTGCTAGTACTGCATCCCCTCTTCTCCCTCTGTCCTGTTTTGCTGAGATGCAGAATGCTTGTGGTCCTGATGGGTAATACACATTTTGGGTCAACTTACTCAAGTGTGAGCCAGACTGATGATTGTTATCTTGCGCTATATAAAAATACAAATAAATAAAATGAACAATAATACCCTCTAATATAATGGTATAATGGCACTGATCTTCTTCTGCTCAATCTCGTTAGGGGTTGCAGGTGACTGGAGTCTATCCCAGCAGCTTTGGGCCTGAGGCGGGGTACACCCTGGACAAAGGCCAGGTAGTCACAGGGCTGACACTTAGAGACAGACAGTGACAGACAACCATTCACTCTCACATTTATTCAGTAGAAAAAAATCAGACTGATCAATTCTAACCCTAACCCTAACCTATACATGCATGTGTTTGAGTGATGGGAGGTGGCCAGGGAACCCAAAGGGAAGTCACAGTAACACAGGGAGGACATGCAGAACATTAACCCTGTATGAGTCTTGACTTTGTTAAAAACTGGACTTGGACTGTTTGAATTTTATAAAGGTTCTTTAGTATCTGTTACAGTGTATTGTCCTCAGGTGTGGGTCTTCACTCAGTCTCAACCTGCCATGGTGTTGGTCTTGACTCTGTCCTGATGCTCTCTGGTCCTGGACATGACTTGGTCATGATCAGTAAGGTCTTGACTACAACCCTACTCTAAGCTTAAATTAATAAACATAATACTTGTGATTACATTAAAGCTCTATTCACCATTTTTAAGGACTTAGTATATGCCCTGTGCATGTCACTTCACTTCACAAACAATTCAAAACAGCCAACAAATGCATCATATGGCTTTGCCACTAAGAGTTAAAGTTAAATGGCAACAGAAATAAATAATAAGGGACAGTAACTATTTTATCTGACGGTATCTCCACAAACATTACAACACAGATACAGTCAACATATGCAGTGGCCCATATCTGCCACATCTTTAAAGAAAGGCCTGACTGTGGGTTGGTTTATTACACCGTTGGAATAAGATTGGCCTAACACACACTGGGAATCACTTTCGGTTGGCCTCCAGAACAAGCATGTGCTGCTTGTCTCTGGGCTCGGTGAGTTGGGCCATGAATTATTTGCTGTGCTGCAACCAGCCTGGTAACATGATGAGAGCACAGCTGACTGGGCAGAGCGCTCTCTTCCACACACTCACATTAATACAGATGTGACAAGCTGCCCAGACAGAAGCACACAAGAGGACAGATATTGTGCAGAGGAGGCTGCTCTGTGCACGTGGGTGGTCTGCAGTGAGAACACGGGAAGCCACAGGCTGCAGAGATGAAAGATGACGGCCACAGCCAAAACATGCTTTTAGTCTGGGTGTGGTCTGTGTCTGGAGACCCCTTCACTATCCTGTGAGGGGTAGGAGCTTTTAGTGCCAACGTGAGCACCACATAACAAGACATCCTTCCTTTAAATGTACAATTTAACAGTAACTTCGAATGTAGACAGCAAAAAGCAACATACCTTTTACCTAATTTAGCAACCTTTTTAATGACTTACTAATCACCCTCTCCTTTACCTTCCTCAATTGGCTCGTTAGTTTTCAGAGCAGTGACTGAGGCAGAGGTCTACAGAGCCCTCAAGCAGCTGGAAACGGACAAATCTGTAGGTCAAGACAATCTTGATCCTTTTTTCTAAAAAAAAAACATCAAAAGATTTTATAACTGAACCCCTGACATATCTTTTTAACCTTAGCCTTTCAAAAAATGTTATCCCTATGGTCTGAAAGTCTGCTTTTGTTCTTCCCTTGCTGCCTGGACGAGACTCAATCTCAATAACTACAGGCCGATAATAAAATTATGTATCCTGGCGAAGGTCTTTGAGAAAATCTTTGCTGAACAGCTTAAAAATGTATTGAGGTTCATGACATTTGATCAAACAATCAATCTGGTTTCCAAAAATTACCCAGTAAAATAACTGCTATAACAGTGCATGGACTACCCTGCATAAGGACTTAAATCTACCTGAACGTGGTAATTTAGGAGAATTTAAATATTTTCTAAAGAAGCCTGAACATAATGAGCTTGGTAAATGTAAATGTTTTTAAACTTGCGCAAACTGACTATTTTGGAGTTTGAAATCTGGAGGTCTGGAAGAGTAGGGCGGGCAGTTGGTGGGTGAAGTGGTGACTGGGGCTAAACTGCTGCTGGTGGTTACAAAATCTTTGATTGAGTTTAGGTATTGTGGGGTTCTAGGGGACAGGATTGCAGATGAAAATGTCTTGGATAATTTGGCTCTCTGGGCTGTGTGGTTTGTTGGTTGCTGCAGATGGTTGATGGTCTGGATGGTTTTGGGTCAGGGTCTGGGTTTCAGGTTGTAAAGAAGAGTTTTTAGGGATGGTTGGTTGCGAGGTGTGGGTTGTTTTTAGTCTTAAGGCAATAATTGTTGTAGCAATATTTCCTATGTCTATATATAGTATGTATATAGTAGTAGTATAGTATATGTAATTTATGTACATTTTTATCCAATTTATTAAAATAAAATAAAATATTTATATTAATATTACTTAATTAATTTTAATATTACTTTTGGGGCACCATCTTGGTTTTTACGGAGCCAAGAAAACTGTTAGGTTACTTCACGCTACTCTACTCTACTCTGCTACGGCTACTACTTGCTATTTCCTCCTCAGCAATTAATACAATTTATTAATGAAATAAAAGCAATTAATTGCTTTTATTGCAATTAATAAAAGCAGAGCAAATTGAATGAGTCCCATCGTCTATCCGAAGCTAGCCTTTTCAAGTTTGGCAAGAGCTGAAAGAACTGGAAAACTTGACACTCATAATTTGATCTAAATTCTTCTGTTTTTGAATATCCTTAATATCAACAGGAAAAACATCAATACCACAAAGTGTCTTTTATGAAATTTTATTAAAAGGTGATGTAAAATTTAATAATGACATGAAAAGGTGAACAAAGATCTGGAACAATAATAAGGACAGTTAATACAGGAATGGATGAACAACAGAACAATAAAACATTTACTTTCAGAGGATATTATGAAACGATGATTAACTGAGGGGCTTTTACGGAGCTTTTAAAAGGGATTCGATGACGGCTTCTGAGGCTAATGCTCTTATGTTTTTAGACAGTACAGTTATTTTGCCAAACTTGTGTGTCACGTTTTCGACTCACCCTGGTGGTCAGGGTTGGTATCAGATCTTAGCGACAAGAGGTCCAAAGATTCTTCAGAGCCCTGTCGCTGGCTGATGACGCGTGTCGCCTCCAAGATGGCCGCGAACAACGTCTACAGAGAAGGGTCACAGCGCGCAAGGGAATATCAGCTGTTACACCGTGTAAAAATTAAGTCTTTCAAAGTTATTGCGAGGTCCACTGAAGGAGGTCTTAGCGGCTGTTCTTCTGGTTTAATAAATGCTTTGAGAAAGCTAGGTTTGGTCAAGCCGACTGGTTTCAGCAGGCAAAAATGGTTTCAAAATAAAATAAAGTTAATTTCCATCTGCGGCCGAAGAGACAAAAATATTCTGAACAGCTGCTTAGAAAGAAGGAAAAACTTCCTAAAAAAGAACAAAAACAAGCTAAACTTGCAGGCTTTTGAAGTACCAAGAAAATTTACTCGTTTACCCGAGGTCCGAAGCTTGTAAGGTTGCAAAAGATGGGATGGTCCTGGTGGACCGGTAGCAAGGAAGAAGCAGGGTCCGAGAGCGAGACGAAGAGAGGAGCAGAGAGAGCGAGGATTCGATAACTAAAGTTTAAATGTTTAAACTAAGTTTTTAAACATTCCTTTGCTTCACAATGTCTTTCTTGGTTTTCATAAAACACACAAAACATTTGTACTTGTAGGATTATACAGAGAAAATGCATATGTTAGACTATGGGTATATTATGGGTAAACATATATTCATTACATTTCATTAAAAATATAATGGGAAAAGTTATTTGGTCACAAATCCGCTTCCTGAAAAGAACAGTACCAACAACACATCAACCCAAAGTCTCTTTTAATAATTCAAATTAACACAAAATGTGTTTTATCGAAGTTAACCGGCAGCCATTGATCATTCTCGAAGGCAAAGATCAATGCATTCTTGTGTCAATCAGAATGGAAATAAAGTGTTCTCAGGATAGCTGAATAAACACCTTTATCTCCAAGAATTTACGGTTATTTGGCATTGCGCCTCGTGGTCTGTGCTGTCCGTGAGTCACCTTTGACCTGGTGACTGGTAGACCCAGGTTTCACTTCTTATAAAAGCAACAATAAAGTCATTAATTACATTTCCTGTCCTTGACAAAACTCTTTGGCCTGCGTCCTGGTTTGAATTACCTTTGGCCCAACAGTGTTACTCAAGTTGCCTCCTTGTTTCTTGGATTGGAAACAACACTGACAATTCAAAGACATAGACAGTTAATCCGGGTGTGGAATTCGAAGACTGATCTGCTACAGTGTCCTCCACTTTTATTATTATTAAATAACACCTTGAAGCAGTGATTAGCCTCAGGTAATTCTGTCTTTGTCGTAAACATTTGAGAAAAGGATGGTGTGGAGACCAGTGATTTTTGTATGTTTCTTGATCACATTCAAAAATGGACAGCATACCAGTACCATACCATAGAAATCAATAGCATGACAACACAATGAGTCATTTTCCGATTTTCCATTTAATTGCCAAATGGGCATTTAGTGCATTTGACCTTATTGATGCCATCTGAAAGCAAACAGCTTGACTAACACAGAACCAACATCGTTTTACAGGCCGCAGTAAACAGTGACGTTATGCAAACTAATACTGTGAGCTATGTATCTATGCTTTGGTGCATGAATAATGCTCTGCATCGTGGTTTATCTAATTACACGAGAGGAAACATGCTTGAAATGTATTGATCTACAGCGTCAAGGAGGCCTTCATTTTTAGAAACAAGGGCACACACGCTTTCTTACAGCCAGGTGTGCTAACACAATCATGCTGAGCCATACATTACGCATGAGAGCTGAGGTTGAAACAAAATGAGTTATAAAACATCCAATTTTGAGAGGATGTTTGTAAAAGACAAATGAGGTTAAGAGACAGAACAAGGGAGCGAGTAAGTGAATGCAGAACAAGAGAGGTCAAGTATGAAATATAGAGAAGGCATACGAGAGCGTGGTAATGCAGAGTCGGAGAGTATTTATGTCACAGTTATGCGGCAGCCCCAAAGGACCTGCTGTAGTCATATTGTTTGTCGTGTGCTTACTGCTTTAATATCTTGACAGGCGTGTAAGTTTTGTATTTTATAGTCGTTCTGAAGGTAAAGTCTCTATCAGAAGTACTTGGCCCCTTGTGTTACAGTGCATTCTCAAACATCACATTTAATTTCAAAAATGTCCTATTAGCAGACAGTTAATGGAGCTAAATGTGTAATGTTTTCCAGAGTCAAGACTATACTGTACATATTACTTTTTAATGTGTCATTCTTGGATAAAAAAAATGTAACATTTTTACTTAGCCTTGTCTGATTTGCAATATAGGGGAGTCTGCATTTCAAATGACCAAGACTGTGAGAGTGATTTTATTATTCAACAGCATTTTTGATCTTCTCTATAACATCATCTCATGTGCTCCGGTCTTTCTGTGAGGAGTCTGCATGTCCTCCACGTGTTACAGTGGGTTCTCGCCGGATACTCTGGCTTCCTCCCACCGTCCAAAATACATGCATACATACATAGGTCAATCAGCAACTGTAACGTGTCTTTAGTGAGAGTGTTGTCTGTCACTGTCTGTCCTTAATTGTCAGCCCTGCGACTAGCCATTGTCTAGGGAGTACCCTGCCTAAGGCCCAAAGCTGCTGGGATAGGCTTCAGTCACCTGCAAACACTAATGGGACAAAAAGAAAATAAATAATGAATAATATAGATACAGTAATAATGCATTGCTAAATCATCTTACTAGTTTAAATTAAAAAAAAAAAAAAATAGAGATATAGTATATATCATTTAATTATTCATATTATCAAATTATATGCATATTGTATTATATGTTGGTAAAAGTTGAAATTAATAAATAACTTGTATAAAATAAGTGAGGCCATTTTACAAAAACAGTGCTAACTGGACCTGGTTCTAGTAGCATCTCTTTTCTGGAGATGAATACTTCTGTGAGGTCAGAACTGGTCTTTCTCATCTCAGGCCTGAGAACACATCCATCTGACCACAACAGGACACTAAACGATGTGTCGGCCACAAAAAGCAGCGTAGAATATTCCAACAATAACATAAGAAGCAAGCCATGTTTTGAACTGAGCTGAGCTGGACAACGTGGACCGATGGCTCGTGCAGTTACTGGGGTTTACTTACTGGAGTGTGTTTTTGCTAAACTGTTGTCCTTGTATTTAGTCTATTTTTTCAAGAATGGAGCGAGAGAACAACGCGTGGAATGACATAACGGCTGTTGTTACGCAAAGATAATAACATATGGCATCTCACGAAATACGGAAAGTTTTTGTCTGTTTGTCTCATAATTTATTATCATATTTTCATCCATTTACTTGTGTCAGGTAATGCCCTGTTTTACTCCAATACACCACTATTGCTCTTCATTTATTTCAGTAAAACACAAGTGTGACATGTCCCTGTGAACCGTGTGTGTTTCTATAAATATATGACAGTGAGAATCTTACTGTGTCACTGCTTGCTTATCTCATCCATTTTATTCATGTTCTTTTTAAAAAGGGGCCTTTATTTAGTTCATTGTTCAGACATAACACACATCAGTGTGAATTCTTTTTTCTCCTAAATCTCAAAATGCAGTGACTTTAATTAGCAGAGGTGAGGTCTAGCAGCGTGTGTGGGAAGGCATTAGAGCTATCCATGGTATCACCACCCTAGCCTTAAATTTTTTAACAAAAACACAATGCTTTACAATGAAAAACAACAACAAACAGACAAATATCTGTGGTCCATGTGGTGTTTACATTTCAATCAAACTGCACTCATGTTCAGAGCCACGTTTTCAAGAGGTCTTGGTGTACATATGGTGCAGCAAGCTTTGTACTTATCATTTTTTATCATTACATAGCAACTTTAAATAAATGGCTTAGTGGCCCGTTGTCTATTAAAGGGAAAGATCCAAAAACTTATAGTGTTACTTCAAGATAAGTCCGTTGAAAAACTTCTTCCAACTGTGTGACTGAAAGATCGATTTAATGTCATAAAAGTTAAGAGTGGTTAAGTTAAAATGCATTTCTTCGATGTAAATGTAGAGCTCTGTCCTCAGTGCTCGGTTCACGCCACAGACAAAGATGCACTTCTCCATCATTCTCTTCAAATGTCCCTGTTCTTTTATGGTTCACCTTCATAACCCTTTTAGTCGCCTAACTTTGGAAGAAGTATGAAGTAATTACTTTTTATGGCACCAAATTGCAACCACCATTGTCCTTCTCCATATATCTATGAACTCTCTGCCAACTTAGAGGTCTTTGACAAGTAGGACCTAAAGTCGTTCAAGCGTTTGCCTCCGAACAGAAATTGGATGGATAATAGTAGGGGCTAAATTGGCTGGTGTTTTATGGTCAATAGCCCTATTTAAAATGACACATATATTCGTATTGTATACAAGCAATCATTCTAAACTATCCAGTTTACTAAAAAAAATTTGATGCATTGAATATCTGACACACCACATTGCAGTGCTACAGTGCTCCTCTCCTGGTATCATCTCCAACATCTCCCGACTCTGATCCACAATGTGTCCAGTTTATGAATTAATGCAATTCTTAAAAAGTCTTTCTGATAACCTTTCATTCCTCATTCATTTTCTACCACCAGTAACCTGTCATGGGGGTCTGGAGCATATTTACATTTACATTTGGTCATTTAGCAGACGCTTTTATCCAAAACGACTTACATTAAGGTTCCATTTACCAATGTTACAGCTGGAACATCACTGGAGTCAAGGTGGGTTAAGTGCCTTGCCCAAGGACACAACAACAGCATAAACGCGAATCGAACTGTCTACCTGCTGGTTGAAGGATGATTACTCTACTACTGAGCCATACTCTGGCTGCTTTGGGCATGAGGCAGGGTACACTCTTGACTATTGCAAGGAAACACATGTGCAGACATACTGTGAAAGACAACCATTCACACTCACATTCATTCACTGTAAGCAATTTAGACATGTCTTTGGGCAGTGCGAGAAAGAGTGCCTGCAGCAAAACCATGGTAACACATAAGAAGGCCATGGCAGCGCAGCTGGGAGATTAAAACCCACAACTACCTCAGTCCTTTTTTCATATGCATAAGATATACATCAACAATCATGTAGGACAGACAATAAAGAAGTTGGATGGTACATAACACACTGGACTTTCCTAATGGATATTTTTGTCTAAAAACAATCTTTACGTGACTCTTTAGCCTTATTTTCAATGGAAGTGGTCAGCTCAGTTTAGTTGAGTCTCTTTGGTTCTCCTAAGAGGCTTCTGTGT
This sequence comes from Neodontobutis hainanensis, assembly GCA_024349245.1. Taxonomy (NCBI): domain Eukaryota; kingdom Metazoa; phylum Chordata; class Actinopteri; order Gobiiformes; family Odontobutidae; genus Neodontobutis; species Neodontobutis hainanensis. The sequence continues at coordinate 513,267 of JALDNG010000211.1, forward strand.
AGTGACAAATATTTTCTACATTTTCTGGACTCACTGTTTAATGCTGTAATCATGTTCTTTGGTAGGACTAGCAAATCAGTAGATCAAAGAAGAGGCAAAAGCTAGAAAAGTTCAACCAGCTCTTTACAAAGCCCAAGATGGAGACAATCTCCCACCCAGCTAACGAGAAGGTGATTTAACTATGATTTATAAAAGGTTACACAATGTGTATTGACCAATCAAAAGAGTCTTGAGACCTGCTATATACAGACATAAAACAGCACCACATATCTTTATTTAGTATACTACACATAGGTAGCCTTACCATTGAGGTATGACATTTGACCTTAGACTTCTATTTTAAGTCTACGCATACATTTGAGCTCATAAGTTTACCCTGGGAGTGATACTTTGGCCATTTTTCAGATAATATGAAAATATAAAAAAATATATGTGAATATGAAAATATGAAGTTTGTGTTTGCGTAAAGCCATTGATAGTTGTGTTTACTCTTTTTAAATCATATTGACAACAGAAACTACCCAATGTGTATTGCCAACTTTAACATCATCAACAACAGCTGCACAGGTAAAGCTGCCCTTTCGTTTTGGCAAAAAGTCTCCAGTTCCTGTAAATTCTTGTGCTGTTTTGCAAGAAATGCACATATGAGATCTCCCCAGAGTGGCTCAATAATACTGAGGTCAGGAGACTGAGGCCAGTCCAGAACCTTCACTTTATGCTGCTGTAGCCAATGACAGGTCGCCTTGGCCTTGTGCTTTGGATTGTCATGTTGGAACGTTGATAAGTGCAAATGTTCCTCCAGTATCTAGTGTTTAATTAATAATTTGTATGAATATTAATTTATGTAAAATTAATAATTAATAATTTGAAATCTAAATATTGTCTCGTTGGGGGCACCACTCTAGATTGACAGTTCTAGAAAAACTGTTGTATTTAGTCTCATAATGTTTTAATCTGAAGGATTAGAATTCTCCTGTTTTCGAATATTGTTCTGATATAAACACGGAAAAAACAATGAAAATCCTTAAAGTTTTGTGGGGTTTTATTAAAGATTACACAAGTTAAAAACAATGAATAATGATGAGGACAGGACACAAAGGGATAATTATTAACAAATGATGAGGATAATTAACACAAAACAATGATTGACAGTGAACAATGGCATTTACTTATTAGAACTTTGGTGGAGTAAAGTAGTTTGACCATTGAATTATGCTATTTACTGCGGGTAATTAAGGAGTTTTAGAGGGGATAAGGTGACGGTTAGATGGCTTAATTAAAGGACTATTTATGACTATTAGAGTAACGGATGGGGTAGAGATTCTGATGGGCCTACTAAAGACAACGTACAGGTTCTATAACACCAAACATCAGTGTCACGTGTTCAACTCACTCTGGTCGTTGATGGCACTCAGCTTTTGGGGCGGCAGAAGTTTCAAAGTGATGCTCCGGCACTTTTGACGCGTTTTCTCCAGCTGGTTGTTGCCAAGCGACAAGATGGTGTCACAAATTTGCTGATCTCACAGGGGCAGTTAAGCTCCGTAGCCGGGAAAGAAAGTCGTTCTGTTATTGTCTTTGAGTGCAAGGACGGCCTCTACCAGCAGTTGAGGTTTAAGTCTTTAAAAATAGAAGGATCACTGAAAGACTGAAAAAGTTGTCTTTTGCTGGATTTAACGAGGGCCAGCTTGTTTTAGCGGACTTATCTTTTAGCAGAAGGAACTACAAAAATCCACTTCCGTCATTATCGTTACGTAATCCTTGTAGCGACTTACAAGAAATAAAGTTTCTCAAATCAATGCGTGTAGGCATTGCATGCAAATTCACGTTTGCACGGTGTGTGTCACGTGGCTAGAAACTTAAAGTTTCAAAGAAAACATACAATAATTCATTTTATCTTGGTTAACTCAGCCAGCTGTAAGGATGATGCAAAAGGAAGTCTTTTATATCTCTATCACTCAGGATCCTGTAAGGAGCAGTATAAAGAGCAGACATTTAATACGATAGACTTTAATACACGCTTTAATTGGCACCGAATACAGAATTGTCTTTAGTTCTGAAGCAGAGTCGTTACTCTGCTTAACCAACAGAGGGCAGTATTCGATCATTCTAGAAGCCTAGATCAAAGACATTCCTGTTGAGGTGACGAGACTTATCACTCGACAGTTGTATATCAAAGAGGGTTATCGCGTCAGGCTGGAGCCAGAAAGTCTGGTTTGTCGGGGATAACCACTTTGATCTTGAGTTGCTAATTAAATCTTCTTCAGTTTTCACAGTCTGAATAAACAATTCATAAAGGTCTGTAAAGAGTAATAATAATAATCTTTATATAGCGCTTTTCCACCTACTGTAGTAGGCACTCAAAGCGCGTTACATACATTAAACTATTACCAGTGTTACAGAACTTCACTGGAGTCAATGTAGGTTAAGTGTCTTGCCCAAGGACACAACGACACTATGAGGGGGAGAGCGGGATGTTATGATGTTTTGGAATGTTTCGAGCGGGATTCGATCAGCCCACCCGCCGGCCGAAGGACAGCCGCTCTACCCACTGGGCTATACTGCCGCCCAGAGTCAAATGCGTGAATCATTAATTCCTGAAGGGTGTTGGTTCCAGGTACGAAAGAGAGGTCGCTACAAATATTTTCTAATAACATGCTGGATTCATCTTTTTCTGTGCCTTTGTAGCTCACACATCTCCAAAACATGCTTTCATCAACATGCCTTCATCATAGGCCTTGTTGACTCCTGTCCAAATGTAACGGTATAGTTGTGGCCAAAAAAAAGCAGGAGGCTTTTCGGTATTTGCAAAGTAATGGCTTTCTTGACCTTGCTGCCAATTTTTCTTCAAGTGCCTCCTTTTTGTGCAACACCAAATTTTCGTGTATTTCAGCTAAAGTTATTTGTGGGTTTTTCTTTACCTTCCCAACAATTTTGTCTCAAATTTCTGTTGGTCTACCTAACCTTGGTTTGGTTTAAACAGAATCCCTCATTTTGTATCCCTTTCCTTTTTTTACAGTTCAATAATCCTTTGACAATTATTTTGCTTTTCCCATGACTCAGAATACAGAAACATCAGTGCAGCACTGGATGAAAGATGCAAGGATTTGTCAGCTCAGAAACTCACAGAATTTTGATACTTGCTTACCTTTAGTAGCCATTCAAACCCGTTTGTGTCAACTTGTGTTCATGTTATCAGGCCAAAATTACCAGCTTATATATGCATTTTTAGATGTTTTAATAGTTATTTTTTAACTGTGAACTCATGGAACATGTATTTACAAGATGACAAATAATATATTTTTCATGAATTACAGCAGGTAATAATAAATGTTATTTTTCAAGAGTCACTGATGTATGTCTAAACAATGAACTAAATAAAAGGCACTTTTTTAAATAGAATATAAATGGAGACAATAATTAGGCAGCAACACAGTGCTGCCTGATTATTAGACTCTCACTGTCATATATTTATAGAAACACACACTGTTCAGAGGGACTTGTCACGCTTGTGTTTTACTGAAGTAAATGAAGAGCAAGAGCAGTGTATCGGAGTAAAACAGGGAAAAACCTGACACAAAAAGCAGCACGTGAATGAACAGAAAAGAAATTCTGGGAACAAACAGTCCTCATGGATAGAAATGAGGACTTAACACACACAATCTACTCTGTGAGATGTTATTTTCTTTGCGTAACAACAGCCTTTATTGCCTTCACGCAGAAAAACAGTGTTCACTCGCTCTATCCTAATAAGTCCACAATGACACTAGACTAAATACAAGGACAAGAGTGGCAAACAAGTTACCAGTAGGTGCAGTAGATTCTCAGAAAACAAACAAGACCCAGCATTCATGATATGCACGCTCTTAAGGCCGTGCAATTGGGCAATTAGTTGAAAGGGGTGTGTTTAAAAAATAGCAGTGTCTGCCGCTGACTGTACAAACTCAAAACTATTTTGTACAAACATTTTAGTTTCTAAGATTTAGCAATCCTGTGAATCACTAAACTAGTATTTAGTTGACCACAGTTTTTTTAATTGCTTCACATCTGTGTGTCATCATTTTCTGTCACCTCTCAGCTGTTATTCCTCTCCATGATTCTTTAACAACTTTCCACAATATATTTACTTTTCTTGGTTTTGCTTCAGAAACAGCTTCTTGATTGGATTAAGGTCCGTGGATTGAGCTGGCCAATCCATGACATTATTTTTGTTGGTTTGGAACCAAGACTTTGCTTGTTACATAATGTGTTTGGGGCCATTGTCTTGTTGAAACAAACATTTCAAGGGCATGTTCTCTTCAAGAATTTTGACATAGGGGTCGTGTCACAAACTCTGTCTGTGGCCCTTGGACCCAAAAATAACAATTTTACTCTAATCAGTCCACAAAATGTTCCTCCATTTCTCTTAAGTTGATGTGTTCTTTGGCAAATTGCAAATTCTACTACACAGGCTTTTTTTTAACAGAGGGACTTTGCAGGGGATTCTTGAAAATAGATAGCTTCACACAGAGGTTTATAGGTTTTTTCGACCCATTTTCCTCAGGTTTTCAAGTGCTAGTGGGTTCATCCTTAAATAGGGGCCACCTGATTCACACCTGTTTTTTCACAAAATGGATGACCTCAGCGATTGAATGCCACACTGCTATTTTTTTGAACACACCTCTTTCAACTAATTGCCCAAGTGCACAGCCTTAAGAGAGTGCATAACATGAATGCTGGGTCTTGTTTGTTTTCTGAGAATCTACTGCACCTACTGGTAACACGTTTGCCACTTAGCAATAAAAAATATACTAAAAACCTGGATTATTCTGGTTAGTCACATTGTACTGCTATTATTTTGAACAAAACTGTATATTATACTTGTTTTATTTATAAATCTCAAATTACGTGCTGCTTTGATGTCTTCAAATACACAAGTGTTATCAGGCCTTAATCCATCTTCCGCTCAAAACACCACCTACAGAACACCTACAGCGGCGCATGGTGGCACGTCCACACCTGAACAGGTTGAAGATGGCAAATGAGCTATGCGTTACTGACTATGAGCCTTTCGCAAGCCGTAAGATCGGGCCCTAAAAGACCCAAATGAATACTGTGTAACAATTTGTGAGTTCTTTGTGCAGCCCTTTGTGCAGACTTTCAGGAGAAAGCACGCTAAAACTGAAACTTCATCTTTTCCTCTCCAGTTCCATTGTTGTTGTTCTATACTTTTTTTTTTTTTTTTTTTTTTTTTTAACCATTAGCAATGGATCCCATTTTCTATCTTCTTTTCTTTGGTTAAATAGCTCACAAAACTGACTGCTTTAGTTGACATCTTGCCTGAACCCACTTCTTTCACTTTGCCAGCGAGCTCCCTTAAACTTTTGGGAAGGTTTTTTCTGAGAGGTATTTGCTCATTAAGTGAACCAGAAAAACTGTAATGCTTTGTAAAATGGGCTCTTACTACAATAAAACTAAAACATAATCAACAAAAAAATTAACAGCTACTAAAGATTAACTTGGTTCAAACTGTATTGTAAGAGAAAGTGTAGCTGGCACATAGGTGTTATCCTTGTGTTTTTAATGTGCACCGTGGATGAGCTGCTCCTTCTGGCTCTTCTACATTTTCAACCGTGATTACAGCTGGTAGCGCTGTAATAATCTCACTGATTTAGATAAACACAGCTAATCTCCAGCATCTTGATTAGGGCCAGTGGACAGCGCATTACTCTATGGCATGATTTAAGTTGATAGCACAGGCATATTTTACACATCTTACATTATTCAAGCAAAAAAACATTCAATTCAATGTTTTGAGTGCCTTAATCTAACAATGTCTCACGAAGTGTAATTATGACACTTGATTTTTTTATACAGCCTTGGATCATGTCTAATTTATATTCCTGTGATAAGCATATTGAGAAGTGGTAGAGACCCTCCTTGTTAGTGCTGCCTCTAGTTCTGCTCATTCCTGTTTACTGTGCACTAAGCTATTTACAGCCTGAGAGCAGGTCTTCAAATTGGTTCACTCTGACACATGCCGATCAATGTATGTTTAATATACATAAAGTGTAAAACAGTTAATGCTTATGAATTTGCTCTTCACAACAATCTATTTTAAATGTGTTAGCTTTGACTGAAATTTGTTATACTGTGACTAGAGAACTGCACAAATGTCTAGACTTTAACTTAAATGTATAAGCAATGCAGTCTTTTCTTCATTTCTCTGGCTGCGCTTCTTCCAGAGGGGTCACTTTCGTCTGAAACCAATCCCAGCAGCTTTGGGTCTGAGAAAATGGCCAGTTAGTCGCAGGGCTGACACTTAGACTCAGACAGTGACAAACATCCATTGACTCTCACCTTCATTCACTAGGTTGTTCAATTGACCAATACATGCATGTCTTTAGGCGGTGGGATGAAGCCGGAGACCCACAGTTCACATGTTATTTATTTATTTATTAATTTATATACATTTTTTGTGAGGATTAATCCCTTGAGATGAATCATCTCATTTTCAAGGGGGTCCTCTTGCTCATATTCATTCACTAGGGACACTTTAGAGTTGCTGATTAACCTGTACATGCATGTCTTTGGTCAGTGGGAGGAAGCTGGAGTACCTGGAGAGAACCCACGGTAACACGGGGAGGACATGCAGACTCCTCACAGACCGGAGTCGGCCAAGAATGTTTGAGTCGGCCGGGTGTTGAACTCACAACCTTCTTGCTGTGAGGCAGGAGTGCTAACCACTCTGCCACGTGCACCCGTAACGATAAGACGAGGATGATATGCAAACTAACATGCAAAATTAGAGGTTACTCAATTATCCAGGAGTAACACCCCTTATTTACATATATTTATGTTTTAATTTTCTGAGTTTTAATCAGAATAGTTCAAATAGAAGATTTTATATTTACAGTCTTTTACTCTTTGTCCTTTGACTTCTTCTCTACTCTGTTTTTTTAGCTGATGTTTGTGCTGCTTTGTTTGCTCTGTTGAACAGCAGGAGAGTCTCTGTTAGAGATTTAAGAGCTGAGCACCTCATGAGGCGAGGAGCAAAAGCAGGTTCATCCGACTTAACAGAAGGGGGGCCTGGGGGTGCTCACCCAGACATTTTTGAACAAAATAGGTGTACTTTCCTGAATTTCGGAGCGTTTTAGATGATTTTAATATAATACTAATTGCTGTACCTTGTGGGATTTTTCATTTCTGACTCAGTGTCAGCTCCATTGACCTCTCACACTCACATTTGCGTTTAAAACATAAAACTACAGAGATCTAAGCTCTGAGAAAAGGATGGCAATTGGTAAATGAGCCTACTTCATGTTTAAGAGTCAGATTTACACAGACTGTATGTGACCTGCTCATTTGGCTCTAACAGGTGAGATAGCTCATCTCTCCTCCTCTGCCTGCTCTCAGTCTCTGACAAAAAATAAAAAATAAGTCTCAGATTTAAGTATTAGCCACATTAGCTTTATTGTTAGCACTGTGTTGCAACATACCTTACTTTCTGCTGTAAATGGAGCTAAATCCCTTCTGAGTTTCTTCATTAAGGCTGAAGTCAGTCCACACTCAGACTTCACTAACATTTCTGTTGTCTTCACTCTGTCTTTGAGTTTTTTAAATCATTATTACAGCAGCTAATTGTACAGATTAAACTGTAACTATAGCTGCATCTCCAAAGTTGGTCTCAGTTAAACTCACGCGCCGCGATCTCCATCAAATCACAACCAATCCGACGCAAGTGGCAGATGTGAGGTCAGTTTGGTGCTGTGTGACAGAGGAGGGAGAACAGACACAAAGGCAGCACAAAAAAGGCAGCACTAAAGCACAAACTAAACAAGCAATTATAAAAAACTGACAAGTCTGACTGTGTTTTACTCAGACAACTTTCAAAAATATATGCATTTAAATGCTCGTCTTAATTATTGGACTATATGTTTAGAGGCCTACTTTGTCACGTGATTCTGGTGCTGCGCCAGCACGCAGCTTGGCCTGTGTTAGTCCTGCTGCTCTTCTGACTCTCAATCTCCTCACATTTCTGAATGATCCCTCTCGCTCTCATCATTAATTCAGTTGCGGGGGTCTGGGGGGAGGATAATACCTCATTTTGATGTTATTAGGCTGACTTGAAGGAGAGCTTGGAAAAGTCTGTTGTTTTTTTTTTCGTTTCTTCCTTGAGGTTGCGGTTTTATTTACGTCACAATATGCTTATCCTTGAGGTAATTCCATGCACCTAAATGTTTGAACTGAGCACAACTCGAAAGTTTAAAATCTCATTTATCAGAACATTTATATGAAACAGTTACAGCTGTGCAAAATTCCTTCATGTCATTCAATCACAGCAGGATCAATGGTGCCCCCCGGAGCACTTGGTGCCAGCGGGAGCGATGGCCCTGCTGCAAGTTTACGGCTCACACTGACTAAGCTTGGACTAAGCGCTCTGAGCATGCTCCAGAATCGAACAGAGTAACACATGCAAACAAACAAGAAAAAGTTGGAGACCAGTGTTTAGAGTGATACACACTGTGGGTTATCTGTTTTGGTTTCTCACCAAAAAGTTGATTCTGCCATTACCCGCACTTTCCATTGAAGTGGTAGGGGATCACACCCCTTTCTCCACCTCCCAGATCTAGCCTGGGGGCGCCCGGACTCTGCTGGGTTCCAACATGCAGGAGGGGCAACCTAGAATAGGACGACGTCTGAGACAGGCCTGGACCCTTGGAAGGAGAGGCAGTAACACAGACCGTGGCTTTCCCCCTTCACTTGTTTCAGGGTGTTTAGGGCTTTCTGTCGACTGACGCTTCCTTGTACCTCAATCATCAACCATAGTATTGGGTTTACGTATCTCAAAATGGGAACGACCAATGTCCACAACCACCACCAGCGACACATTCCTGGCACACATGCAGCATAATAGAAGAAATTAGACTGTTTATTAGTAACACAAAGTAAAACTGTACTACACAAAGCGTTAACAAATAATAGTTAGTGGTCTGAATACCCTGCATGCCTTCCTAGTGCCAAAGAGGACCCTCTAGACAGTCCCAGTTTGTACAGGAGTCCAAAGTTGTTATGGTGCCACTTGCCCCTGGCCCCCATCAAGAAACCCCACACGGTGGCGGTTTCCTTGGATTCTGTCTTGATTGCCTTAATGAAAGGCCGGTACTTGTCCATCTTTTGCCTTCTCCACGAGGGGCAGGGTCTCAACTCCTCTCCCGAAGCAGATTGCGATGACTGCCATGATGGCAATGTCTTTCTTCGGGAAGATCAAGTTTGGAATTCCAACTCTTCCACAATGGCTCCTCAGCCTCTGTTCCCGCATTACCAACCAACCAGCAGCAGACCCTGCAGCCGCTAACATCGCACAAATGTTGTTGTGTTTACGCATCCTGTTGTTTAATTGCCAGACATTTGCTCCCAACATGTGGCAATGTCTCTCTGTTGATTCGGCATGTAGGAGTAGCTTGAGTAGGTCTCTTCCCTGACCTGTGTGGCCAGTACTTGAACGGTGTTGGACCACAAGTGTAAAGCCATAATATGTTCTGCCTCTGATAACTGTACATTTTAATAAAAACAGTTTAATATATATCCAAATTACTTCTAGAATATATTTTGTTCTAGCCCCCTTTATTTGCTTTACAGAATAATTTGACCTATAACACAGGTGAGTAAACTGTGTTGCTCTAAAGCCTGTGTGGAGCAGATTATATACCATTGTCTTGGACAGGTGTTACAGGCTACAACAGACAGATCATGTTTTTATTATTATTATTATTATTATTATTATTATTATTATTATTATTATTATTATTATTATTATTATAACTGCAGCAGATTAAACATAAGACTTTTGCTTTTACACAAGTTGTACATCATCTTATGGGCTGTATTTAGGTATTGTTGATCTTAGTGTCCAATGAGACAAATTGTCTTCTTAATACAGTGTTCCTCAACGCCTCATGAGCCTCACAGTGCTCAGCTTGTCATAAAGCATGTTCAAACACCTGCTGTCCAGTAAAGATTAGGTTCCAACAGCATATGACACGTTTAGCTCTGCTCTGCTCTGTTATGAAATGGACAGTGTGGAGGTTACAGTAAATTCAAAGTTATCTATCGGTTTCTGTCAAGTTTATAAAGCTACAAAAAAATCAGGTTTAACATTCCATCCATTCTGTAGGTGTCCAGGCAGCCGTTTTACCAGATTCTTCTTTTCATTGCGTTCTGTAGGTAATGGGGTAAAATCTGTGACCAGACACTATACAGTTTGTTGCCAAAACCTAGAGTCTAAACCTCATCAGAGTCAGTTCTTTATGAGTAGAGCTTAAAGGCAAACTGAGGTAATGAGGACTGAAAAGTGGTAGCTATGTAATGAGCTACCAGTCTCACTGAAGTATAGTGCCTCTCCTTTATGGGGCTGTTTGAAGAAGAACTGCTCTCTCAGGCTTAATCTTATTTGGCTTGATTTGATTATCAGAAAAGTACATTTTCTCAAAAACAACAAAGTAGTAGAAGGATGTTAATACAAATGCAGTCTGTTTGGCAATCTGGTCCTAAAAGAAAATCCTCAGCCAAGATTCACCTAATTCTAATTTATGAGCGCTCTGGTTTTCTCTGTGCCGTTAGCCTTGCGCTCCTGTCCGTCCTCATTCCTCCTTCCATCCTTCGCTGTGCCGTCCCTGTCCTTGTTATGACATTTAATCATCCCATCAGCCCGCCTGCCTCTCTGACCTCTCCCATCTCTTGTGTCAATAACCATCTTGTCAGAGAAGAGACATCCATCTATCGTTACACTTCATTTTGCTCAGCTGGGGTCCGACTGTCAAATCCGGTGCCCTGTGACCTGTGGAAATCACACGCCAGTTCAGCTCCACACTACACTGGTTAAGTTTTAAGGGTTATTTATACTCTACGTAAAACACAAATTTTGGATACGGACAGAGTTAGTTTATTTGGTCTGTTCTGTGATCCGTTTTCCCAAATCTTACAGGTACAGTGTTGAGCTCTACTGAAAAGATGAAGACAAAACTTTTTTATTACAAATGACAGCGGCTCCCAGACACCCCTACTGAGTGCTTAAGTGATGTTGAGGTTTTGGTGACCAATCATTTTTTTACTTGAACGAGGGCAAGACTGAAATAATACTGGTGCAGGCACAGCTCCAGATTTATGCCCACTGACACACTATGTACTGTATGTCCTATAGCCACCAGCCTTGGCGTTACTATACACAGCAATTTTAAACTTAATAGGCAGAGAAACACTGTTTTAAAATCAGGCTTTTATGACCTTTGACTTTACACTAAAATGAAAGCACTTTTCATGTTTTAAAACAATTTGAACTAGTACTTAAAACTAGACTTAAAACCAGAGGAGAGCTTCTCTGTGGTCGGCCTCCACTTATAGTCTTTGACTTTTAACCCGGCGTCAGAGTCTCTATTTTATGTTGTTTTAATTTTGTGATCTTTTTTGTTTGGTTGTTTAATAGTCTGCGAGTAACTGGCCACTGTCCACGGTGTACCTCCACCAAAGCTACTGGGATAGGTTTCAGTCACCCGCGATCCCTAATGGGAATAAGCAGTCGAAAATGAATGAATGAATGAATAAAAGCTATTTAGTTATTGACTAGTTTAGACTCTATTACATGGCTATTCCACCATACTTTCCTTTTACTACTACTAATACTAATTCTACTACTATGTTGTTTGATGTACAATAGACACAGAATAACATCAGATTTTAATACTTTTATTTAGAGCTACAACTAGCATCAAGTTCTGTAATACAACAACAGCTACTGTTGGTTTCAAGTGCTATATGTTAAAATAACATCACCAACAACATGTTGGCTTCAAGTCTGTAGCAGATCAGTCTCCAGAATTCCACCCACTAAGACTAAGAAGTCTTCAGGATTAACAACTGTTTGTTTTCACCATCGGCCTTCAGAGACAGGCTTGAATCTGAAGCCTGGAAGAAGACTTGGTTAACATTGTTTTCTTTCAGATAAAAGGACGGCCAAAGTGTTTTGTAAAGGACAGGAAATGTTATTAATGACTTTGTTTCTGCTTTCATAAGAAGTGGAACTTGGGTCTGCCAGTCACCAGGTCAAAGGTGACTCAGGACCAGTACCACGTCCTGGCACCATGTCAAAGGACCATAAATTTTGGGAGATAAAGTTGTTGATTCAGCTTTACCCAGAACGTTCTTTAGCCATCCTAAGGACACATCTCAGGCACTTCTACACCAACAGGTCACAGGCCCCTGGCTCCGCTGTCAAATAAATTACTAATACAATCTTTAATATTAAAATTAATCTGATATGTTTATGCAAACGTAGTCATACAGTACACTACAGCACTACAAGTGCTATCAATAAATTCATTTTGTTTGAATACAAAAACAACATTAGGTGCTGTTTGGTTTAAGTGCAACAAAGGAAAAAAAATAACAATAACAATAACAACTCTTTCAGAATGTCAAAGTCATCAAATCTCTGTGCAAAGTTTTCCTTAAATTGACCAGAAAATCTGATATAACTTGTGTGACTCTTGCACTTGGATATTATCCTCTGGCACATTTACCATTTACCAAGAAACATTCTAGTTTTATCTGAAAAAAGTGAACCACAAAAATCACTTTGTTGTAATGTAGGCGGAGCTAAAGGGGACTTTTTTTTTTTTAACATCTCCTTGAACATTGTTAAAGTTGAGGCTGTTCCAGGTTTTTGCTGCATGAAACTTAAACGCTGCTTCACCCTGTTTAGTTCTAACTCTGGGCTCGAGCAGAAGGCCTGTCCCAGATGTTCTCAGAGTCCGAGGAAGATAAGGAACTGTCAGAAATATATTCCGGTGCTAAACCATTTAGAGACTTGTAAAGCAGCAGTGCTGTTTTAAAGTCTATTCTCTGAGCAACAGGAAGCCAGTGCAGAGATTTTAAAACTGGACTGATGTGGTTGTACTTCCTGGTGTTAGTTAGAACCCGAGCAGCAGCGTTCTGAATAAGCTGCAGCTGTCTTAACCCTCGTTTTGAGAGACTAGTGTATCTGAATGTCTCAACAGAAATCGAGAATCATCAGACCAGACAACATTTTTCCAGTCTTCAACTGTCCAATTTTGGCTCGTGCAAATTGTAGCCTCTTTTTCCTATTTGTAGTGGAGATGAGTGGTGCCCGGTGGGGTCTTCTGCTGTTGTAGCCCATCCGCCTCAAGATTGTGTGTGTTGTGGCTTCACAAATGCTTTGCTGCATACCTCAGTTGTAACGAGTGGTTATTTAAGTCAAAGCTGCTCTTCTATCAGCTTCAATCAGTCGGCCCATTCTCCTCTGACCTCTAACATCAACAATGCATTTTCGCCCACAGGACTGCCACATACTGGATGTTTTTCCCTTTTCACGCCATTCTTTGTAAACCCTAGAAATGGATAGTAACTGGGCAGATTGTGAAATACTCAGATCGGCCCATCTTAACTCCAAGTCCAGTCCATTGTCTTTAAAAAAATAAAAAAAATCTTTTTGAACATTACTTGTATGCCCTTCCAGTGGGATTAGGCCCAGTATATCCTCCATGAAACAATCTCCTTCAAAAAACTCACATACAAACAAAGTTTGAAAGAATGAATGAACATCCGTATTGTTCGTTAAGTCATCCACTCCCAAGGAGATGTATTCGGCTTTCCACAAATGAGTAAGAGTCTCAACAAATATCCATGGCTAAAGCATCCATGCGTTTTGCTTTTGTCCAACGAGCCTCGGAGCCTGGTGGAATCTCCACACATAGCTTGCATAACAACAATCTTGAGTAGTCCTTAGGTGACTCTGCATGTTATATTCCTTGTAAACTGAGCAGATGTCATAACACACCTTGTGCAGTAGAAAATACTGTTTATTGAAAAATATATTTATTTTTAGAATTGGCAGACCCAAACGTACTGTGAGAGTAGGTTGGGAATGATTTGTCTGAGTCCCCTGTCAGAGAGACCTTCAACTCCCACCTTTGGCAGAGCTTCGGCCAGATCCCACAGGGAGGCTGGAGACATTGAGTCTGAGTGGACCATGTTCTCCACATTCATTGTTGACACGGCCACTCAGAATTGTGGCCGTAAAAGTAAAAGGTAAGGGATGCCGTCCAGGTGAAGAAGGAGACCTTTCAAGCCTCGTAGGACTCCTTAGGCAGCTGGTAAGTACAGGCAGACCAAACAGACTGCAGCCTGGGTGGTTGTGGAGGCAAAACCCAGGTCTGGGAGGAGTTTGCTGAGGCCATGGAGGACTATTGGTAGGCCATGACAAAATTCTGTCAAACCATCATTGCCAGGTTACTGGAGAGAAAGATTCCATGAGCTGTGGGTCATGAATGAAAGAACAAGATTGTGGATACAGGCGGCTAAAATGATCTTTCTCTGCAGGGTGGCAGAGAAAGATCATTTATCTTTCTCTATCTCTAAGGGAGCACCCTTAGAGATAGGGTCACTCGGGAGGAGCTCAGCGTAGAGCTTCTGCTCCTCCACATCGAGAGGAGCCAGCCTCAGTATCCCCTAGAAGAGCTGGAGGAGGTGTCCATAAGGAGTGTAAAGACCCAATAAGGTGTAAAAGTTATTGTCCTATCAGTTTACTGTAGCATAGTGGCATAGCATAAAGAGAATACAGAAACACATGACAAGTTAATTAAACCTGATCAGACAGGTTTATACCTGATAGACATGGCTCTAACAATATCAGAAGAACTTTATATCCTTTGCTGAAAATTCCAACATAAATATGCTGTTGAGTTTGGATGCAGAAAAAGCATTTGATTGTGTGGAATGGAAATATCTTTATCATGTTTTATCAGTGTTTGGATTTCATCCAACATTTAAAAATTGCGTTAAATTTGATTATAAATCCCCAAAATCTAGAATTAGGACAGATGGCTGCTCTTCCAACTTTTTCCTTTTAAAAGGAGGGGCACGTCAAGGAGATTGTTTAAGTCCTTTACTAGAAGCACCTTTTTTAATCAAATCTTTTACACAATTGGATAGAGAATGTTATTTTGCTCACACAAGAATACAAAAATAAGTAGTGGGAATATATGTCTAAACTTCCCAGTTCAAACAGTTCATTTCAAAAATCTACAGAGCCCTGCAATGTGAACCAGAAGACAACAAGTTGGATATTAAAGATAAATGGGAGATTGAGAGAAATATTATATTAGAGGAAAATTGGGAAAATCCTTTACAGAGGGGTATAAAATGTTAAACAGTATCTTAGATTATGAATGGTAATTAAAACTGTGTTATTTTAAAGTCCCAACAAAGATAACAACATATAACAATAGAATGTCTGATAAATGCTGGAGGGAATCTGGTAAGACAGGAGACTATTCTGGGATTGCCCTAAAATGATAAAACACTAGAAGAATGTAAAAAGTAAAAAGAAAGAATCCTTCATAAAAACTTAAAAATGTAATTACAGTTATTTCTATTGGGCATTGCACCAAAACATTTGAAGAAAAATGAGATGCTACTCTAAATTTTAATTATAAAAGGTAAAAAAATAACAATGTTCCATCTTCTTTATCTTACCTATTTGTGCCCTTCCTTCATATTTTTCTAATATTATGAACAAAAAAATCATAAACAAGAGGAAAACAAAATCCTCTTGTTTATGAGGTTCTTCTCTATTTTAGTAGCCCTGCAAATTGAACTTTGTCTCACCAATCAATCAATGATGGCACAGAGTTAAAGATGTGATAAAGATGGAAAGGGTCACGGCAAAGTTACAAAACAGGTCAGATACATGACTCACTCTTGACTACCCCGTACCCCAGAATACCCCCAGATTGCCACAACAGCACTGAAAACACTGTTGTCATTTCCGACATCCTGTTTGTGTGAAGCGGGATTTTCTGCAGTGACAGCAACCAAAACTAAATTACGGACTAGACTGGACATAAGCAACACACTTCGGGGGTGTAATTGTCACCCATTACCCAGAGATGGGATCGTCCCGTTGCAGAGAAACAAGCTCAGGGCTCCCACTGATATAGCTTTATGTTGAGTTGTATTTTTCATGCACTTTATGTTTGTTCTTGTGTTGTATCTTATTTTAAAGGAACGTTACCATAACAACCAGAGAGTGTTGGGGGTAGAGGATGTTGCTCATGTTATGTTGTTGTCGCAATGTTTTACGAGGACGCTGCTAATAAGTTGCATATAAGCACACAGTGGATTCACGTTTATTTATATATTTATATTACAGTTTTTTGCCAGTTGTTGGAGACTCAGCAACAAATCTTGATTTTTGCTGTGACAATTCTATTTATTGAGCTTTCACCAGCATTTAATTTTAATTTGTCTAAGTAGCCTAATCCAAATTTCCACTGGAAAAGATTAATGAAATAAACAAAACAACATAACTATTGAACACGATAGAAATACATCACAAATGATTGCAATCTGAAGAGGTGATGGTGCTACTTTTACAGCATTTTTTCTTTTATAACAAAAAGTAAGATTGAAGAGTTTTTGCAGATCTCCAGCAGATACAAAGTTCAGACACAGTTGACACTTTTCTATTGTTCACTAACACACCTGTTCTGAGTCTCTTTCTGTCTCGTTAACTTTTTCACAACAAATACCAAGTTGTCACAGCAGGAAAGGGACACAGCATTTGCAAAACAATTCACCAATTAAAAATGTCTCTTGCTACTCGTTTGACAGGTTAAAATGCCTATTATACAAAAGTCTGCCCAACTTCAATTTACTTGTCAGAACCCTGCAGCCAGGTTCAGGCTTCAGAACAGAAACTCTTCAGGGTTATGCTTAGTGTATTATTAGAAAATTGTCAAAATTTGTTTGACTTTTCAAAGCATGGGGCCAGACTGGATGGGTGCCTGTGCAGCTGGAAATGGTCGTTAGCTCCCACTATGTCTAATTATGATGGCAGACTCCACTGCTTTCCATTGCTCAGGCTCACAAATTCAAAATTTATATAGTGCTAGATCAGGTTTCAGAGCAGTGTCACGGGCAAAACTCTTTGCCGCTTCTTTTCCCTTTGACAGGCGAAGAGTTTAAGTTTTCTGGTTTGGTTTAATTGAAAGAAATTCCTGCTGCTAATGTTAACTAAAATAGGTCCTCGCTTTGATCAGTTTTATGCAAAAATATTTCAGCCTTGATGTCACTCTGTAGCCTTTTAACATTGCAATAGAAAAAAAAGAAACATAAAAAACCCATCATATAAGGAACTATGAAATAAAACTGGGATATATCTACAGCTAAACTCATTTTAGCAATAAAAAGATTTTGATTGCTCTTGGCCAATAAAGACCACGAATGAAGTAGTCCAAACCTGAACTCATACAGACTTAAGTTTTGAATATCATAATTTTTGTTACTATTCGCCATTAATGGGTGTAATGAAGCTTGGTATATCTAATAACCTTTTGATTTATACATGACAGCGTAATGTCTTCAGGACACAAATATGTTGTTCATACATGACACACACCTGATGGTTTGTGTCATTTATATATGCACGTATGTAGGTGAGTAGGTGAGTCAAGATGAAGACCAAGACACTGTTCATACATCTCATATCTTTCACACATTTTCACGTCACTGAAACACTGCAGAGAAAGCTGAGAGTAATTCTTTTCAAAGTATTATTTTTAAATGAGTTTATTGTTTAACTGGAATTGTTACGGTCAGAAGAGCAGCATTCATTTGTAAAACACACTCATCAGTGGCTCATTGCAATATTCATCCATAATGCTCTTTGCATTGTACTTTTTTGGTTGAATTTAATTTTACCTGCGCACATTTCTGCTATAGGTTGGACGTATAAAGGGGGGATTGCATGCAGGTATGTACATTTTTATAAATCTAATTACAACACTCTTTTAGAGATCCCTAATAAGTCAGTGTAAACCAATGGGACTGTTCCCAACTCAAGACCAGCATGTGATTGGTCACACTAAGGTGCAGAAGGGCTCTCCTGCTGTTATAGTGGCCCTGAATAAAAGGTCACGCTGACCAGGCCAGAGTGTGGACTTTTGGTTAATGTGGTTAATGTCCTAAAGGGTATGTCTCTGTTTTGTGTAGTGTTAATGTTGTGTCACTGTCTGTGGATGGAGATGATACTGTGAAAAAACTTTCCCCCAGGGGACAATAAAGTCCAAACTTCCAGTATGTGTGTTACATTTTCATCTAAAATCTATTAAAATTCTTGATAATAAAGCCATAATGACACAATCTTTTATCATTCTTATTACAGTATGCTTTTAGATGAATAAATTGTTTTTCTCAAATAAAAGAAAAAAATCAATTGGGTAATTTGTCTTTAAGGAAATGGTTCCCAATGCATCTGTCAGACCAGACCACAGAGATTAGGTATAAACTGACTGTTTTCATATTTATCACAAATAAAAAAAAAAAAACCATGTAGTCAGTCTGTTTTGTCTTAAGTCCCAGCTCTCTGCAACAGCTCCTCTGATCTAAATAATACATAAGTGGCTCCTAAACCCTTATGAATACCTGATGATTGTTTTCTGTTTGTTTTGTTACCTGATGATTGTTTTCATAAATTAATATAGCATTAATTAAAGTCTGCCCAAAACTCACCGGGTTGTTAAAGACTGGGCCCAGAAAAACTAATCTATCATTCTGTTGTGCAGCATATGACAGGTCCAGCCTTATTTATTTAAGTCTGGAGGGCTGTGCTCCCCCAGCTGACTGACTGCATGTTTTTATGACAAATTGAGTAGTTTTACGGCTGCTCAGTGGCAGCGTGTTTTTCGGTGACTGAGCGAGTACACGCCTCACTGATTCGTCTGCAGAGTGTCAGCTGGCATCAGGGATTCTGGGGCTGGGCCAGAGACACGTCTTACATGGTAATGCAATCTGCCGCTGCCCCGCAAGGACAAAACATTCACACAGAGAGGACGAGTGGCCAGGGTTATCCACCACAACACTGTCCATAGAAAAATACAGCCTTTACTCACAGCTTGACAAATATCTACCATCAGATCGCTGTAGCGCACTCAGGCACAGCGGGCATATTCATTTTCACACAAGCACATACTGAGCACTATAAAAAAGACCCTCTGATATTCAATCTACTGGTTCACTTTCGAATTTGTGGCACACATTTGCTTATGCATTGATTCAGTACTCGTTTATTTACTTTCTACTGCCATTACAAGAAGAAGTTAGGTACCCCCCGCTAATATATTTTATTTATTGGAAAATGGTTGTAAAATAATACACACACATACTCACTCTATGATCAGAGATCTGTGGCAATGGAGCTGTCTTTCTAATTTAATAATATAATAAGTATACTATAATTCTGCTGGTGTTCTTTATGTAAACTGCACTGACATATTTAACTGTGTATGAAGTATGTCAGTATGTTAACAGTCTATATGTCTGTGGCAGACACTTTATTGTTATCACACACCAGAATGGTATGCTTTATGATGGAAGCTCTGGTGGAAAGAGATTTAGTTACACCAGACGGAAAAGACGGGATTTGGTTTGAGTGTTGTTCTTTTAGTTGTTGGAAGTGTGGCAAATAAAGAACACATGAACAGAACATAAAGTGAAATTAAAAGTGAAAGAAAATGACCACAACTATTCCACTACGGCACTACTCAGCACCGAGGCTACAGCAGTGCCAGCGAAGCCGATGCTACCTATACTCTTTTTTGAGTATAGGTAGCATGTCAGGTTCTCCGGGGGAGGAGTTCAGTACTACTTTGTGCCAACTCATTCTTGTAGTCCGGCAAAAAGAGGTGGTCTTGGTCCGGACCAAACTGCATCATTTGGCAATATAAATTGAATGTTTCTGGAAATGCAGGAAAATGCGACCAATTAAACACAAAAAGGAGCAAACAGAGGCAGGAAAAGGGCAAAACAGATATAGCAAGACACATTAAACTCAACAGATCACACCATGTTATATTTTGTATGACTGTTTTTTTCTTCCTACACTAAAACAGATGCCTCCTAAATCTGTTTTCTAAAAAACTCATCTCTTAACAGTGCATTTGAAGTTTCATTTGTTTGTATTAATTCTATTTTAATAATAAGGCATTTATTTTGTTATTATGTATTTCAGGGGTCTCAAACTCACATTACTTGGGAGCAGCAGGAGGCAGAGTCTGGGTGAGGCTGGGCCGGATCAGGTATTCCACAAAAAAAGCATTGTAAATCCTCTCAAACGTCTTTAACTTCAAAGGGTTCTTATGAACCTGAAATATCCTGAACTTAAATGCAATATTGAAGAACATGAATGAGCTGGCTGAGTGGCCCCATTGGATGTCCACTCCCCTCGGTGATATTGTCAACATAACATCAGCGTTAATTTGCAGATTCTCATGATAACAAATCTACTGTGGCGATCAAATTGCCATCAACTTTCAAACAAATCAACCAATTTCAAATGATGGGAAAACAAAATACAATCCGCATGATGCCAAATCCAATGCCTGTAACACTGACTTTGGCCAACTCAAACATGCTCATTTCAAACACAGTAAGAAGCAGAAATTTTATGATGGCTATGTGATGTTACATAGGCTCCTCCATAGTTGTGAAATGTTTCTCTGACTGCATCACGCCCAGCCAATGGCCCACCCCCAGGAGCCATATACTCCACTGTGATGGTAGGTTGGTTCAGTTCCAGCTTGCACAAAAAGGAACCTTCCACACACAACGTGGTAACATGTCATTCATACAAAACTCGCAAGGCGCACTCACAATAAACTTTCATATCGTCCTGCGGGCTGCAAAATATCGGCTTGTGGGCCGCAGTTGGCCCCCGGGCCGTGAGTTTGAGACCCCTTATGTATTTGTATGTATTTGTTACCTTAGTCTATACCTTAAATGTCACCATAATATGTCTTTATCAGTTGCTGAAGAAAACCTTTTTACTGAGTTAAATTCAGGTGAAGACATCTTTGGGAGTTTATTTTCCCAGGTGCTCTCCTCCTCCTGCTCTAACCATAGACATACATAAGAAAGGCTAGATGTCTCACGGCGCAGTCTCCGGCATCACCGGCGGCCATCTTGAAGCAGGCAAGCTTCCTATCGGACTCCATGGTACCTGATGTAAGGTGAGTGATCTGCACGAACATAAATACTTTTATCTCGCTGAAATCTTGACGGATTTACAAAATGTTTGATTTCTTACAAACGCGTTAATAATGTGGCTATAATTCTGGATGCGTGAACATGTTGAAATTGCAGCTTTTCTTTTGAAAGACGACTTAATCGTGCAGCATAGTTGTGTATCACGGCTAACGTTACTTGTGCAAGTTATCAAGGCTGAGACCACCATCGAGCTGTTCAGTTATAGTTTTACTGACACCAATAACGATTTTATGACAACCAATTTTTTTTATCTATATTACAGTCATTGTGAATGTGGTTGTAGTTATTAGCTGGCTTTGAGTGAGACCTAACGTTAGTAGTTACAGGTTAGCTGCTACCCAGCAATTTTACATCAGTGGGAGAGGCAGAATTGCTCTTTCTTTTCAATATAACTTAAGTTGCACATGATTTCCAATCGGTTTGGTTTGTTAAAAACATCTTATTATTTTTATTTTTTGTAAAATGTGTTTTCTGAAGACATGCACATTAACCCTAACCCTAAGACATACACAGTACCTGGAAGTGTCACAAACCATTTTGAGTATATAGAAAAATGCCTGTATTTGTATCTGTTTGCCGAATTTATCACCACTGATACAGTCTGAACTGTATGATAATGAGATGCAACTTAATTTATATGGAAAGATCATTCAGGGTGGCTAGTTCAGTTCTAGTTTTTTTTAAGCATAAAACATTTTTAAAGCATGTATTTAATATCTGTGTACTATACTCCATATATCTTTTTTTTTTTTTTTTTAAGGTGGCTGGAATAACAACCCTAATGCCAGCCAGTTCAAGTACATCTTCAGGAAGCTGATGGCCCGGTGTGGGGTTGTTAAACCATGCAGAGGCAATGTGACAGCACAGGATGACACAGAGTCCCTCCCAGCTGTCATTGTCACCTCTACAAGCCTGTCAGCTGTAGATATGTCCTCTGCAACAAATGAATAAATAGACTTTTGTGTAATTATTCCATATTTTGTGTAGTAATTCTATATCAGAACCCCTGATATACAATCCAAATAGTCTACAAGAAACTTCAGAGTGTTACCAAGAGGTTACCACACAGTAAGCCTTTATTATGTAGCCTATGTCTATGTTTTGGGTAACCAAAAGTCCTATGGGGAGTTTCTATAGGGCATTTTACAAAACGCATGAGCATACCTTGGCAAATCAATGGTCTAAAGTACTCATATTTCATTCTATATGGATCTGCTTTTGTACACAGCTTTACAAGACCTGGTGCTTGGACTCAGTTGTGTTTCTAAAGTCATATCAAGAGACCTAGAAGCTGAAATGTGGTCAGATGAGATGCTTGTTATCCAACAGAAAGAAAAACAATATTCTAGCCTCTATAACTCTGTGCAAGTACTTCACATAATTATTCTGATTGTTTCCTAAGAAACTACAGGGTCTCAGTTTTCTAAAGAGGTCAGGCATTTGATGGTAGGCAAAAATAGCTGGGAACAGTGATCTCTGAAGTAGGCGCAGTGCAATGTCAAGGGGAAAAGCCTAGTAAATGGCCCAATCCTCAAGAAGTTAAAATAAACATAATAATTCAAATTATTTTATTATAATATTAACATTATAAAAGTGTGTGTGTGTGTGTGTGTATATATATATATATATATATATATATTCATTCATTCCTTGGGCGTGTGTATATTCATTGCATCTCTATGTTCTGTTCAATGTTATTTTCATATGGAAGTCCATGGTTATAATTATTCATAAGTATGCAGTGTCATAAGTATATCTCTGACGTTTATAACAAACTAGACTGTTTAAAAATCGGTAGAAAATTTAGCAAGTTATGGTTATTTAAAAAGTACATGCACCATTAAAACACAATGTTACGAGTGAGCAAGCTGCCTGTCACAAGATGGCCGCCAGTTGCGGACGCCGACCTCCATTGGCCGACAGCGGACGAGACATCTAGCCTTTCTTATGTATGTCTATGGCTCTAACTTCTTAAGCTCTTTTCACTGATAGTGGAGTTCAACTGTGCAATAAATCAATATAAACTTTCTGTCAGTTGAAAAGTAAAAAAATTAAAAATCACAATGACTTCCTCTCACTGTCTGCGGAGTTATGGAGAGAGTTATGGCTGCAGTGACACGACTCTCAGTGAAGATTTAGCCGACTCATTAAGCTTCTCTGATTGTTCTCAGATAAAGCTTTAAAATTGGTCTGTTGATTACATTCAGAGACTGGCCTAGATCATTTTTTAAAATGCAAGCCAAGTGTATGTTAATGACTTCAATTTATTATATTACTGCCCTTTTACTCTCAAAGTTGTGACAGTGTTCAGTGTAGGTTTCTGAATTATTATTATTTTGTTTTGGTTTTCTGTTTTTTGCTATCTTATTCATTTTCTGTATTATCAGAAAATGTAATCTACCTATAATTTAATATTATAAATTTGATTATTTTTTTCAATGATAATTGTATTCATTTCATTATTAGATACATTTGGGCATTGTGATACTTAATTGCAGTTCTATTTGTATTTCACAACATTAAAAATATTGATGGATAGAGTGTAATTTTAAATACAAAAAAGTTGCTCAAAAAAGAGTGAATATTAAAAATAATAATAATAAAAAATAAAAGATCGGTGAAGTAAAAAGCCCTCTCAGGCTATTAGCTGTTTCCTGTTTGAGAGGGATCAGTGATAATCTGGCAACACACGTTTGAATAGGATGAAGAACAACAATTTAGCTGTTCTTTCGTAGAATATAACAATTATTTTAAAATAATGACCCAAATCATAAAAAACAGCTATAAATTGCATACACTAAATTGCAAAACAACATTTAGTGTCTGACAATTTAAACTCAAAAACTTTAAATTAAATTAAAGTTTTATTAAACTTAAGGAAAGGAGTGGTTTAACACAGGTTTTCATTTGCTCAATCTATCGATCATTTTCTTGTCTTTTATGGATCCCTCCAGCTTTCAGTTTTCCTATTTATGTGACACTTGTCTTCCTTCTTTTTATTTTTAATTATTTATTTAAGAAAATAAAATGGGAACAATGCATATTAAATGAACATTAAAACAAATGTACAAATGTAAATATGCCAGATTATAGCCCTAGGGTAATTTTAATCTGCAGACCCCCTGACAGATAGACGTTACACAAAAAGAAAGACACAACACAATAAAGTACAGACACCCCAATACAACAAAGACAATATTATTTCAGACAATAGAACAAAAAGTTAAAAAAGAGGAAGAGACAGAATAAGAACATGAATTTGATTTACAATTACATCTGTACTGCCCTGACTCTACGTAGGTACATAAGTCTGATTAAGTATAAATTATGGATATTGCACATCTTCAAATCATAATTTGCTAATAAGATGCAGGTCACATATGATCACATGTTTGAGTGTCTCTAAATCACGGTTTCAAAGATAGTATTATATTTGATAAATCTTTAGTGCAGAGAATCCTATAATCTACAACTTTAGGATTCTCTATTCCTTTTAATGGCAGTGTATTCTTATAAGTTTTGTTTTTTGAGTAAATTCACAAATGTTTTTGTCTGAGACCATTCTCAGTCTAACTATAGTCTTCAGCCCAATGCAGCTTCCATCTGATGATTAAGGCTTTAAACTTTTGCCTTTACTGTCTTATTGCTCTGTTTTACATCATTCTTAGTACGGTACAGCACAACAAAACTTTTTGAGATGCACTTCTTTCCACTTAAGGCTGCATCTTGGTGTTTTTCTTGTCAGCACATTTATCTACCCTCTGTCTTTCTGTTCTTTTTCACAAACTTGGTTTTCTCTATAGATTTTGTGGTTGTAAAAATGATTCCCTGAACGCACAGCAGAATACTGCAAAGTCTTTTTCGCCTGCAGCAGTGGCAGACAATTCTTTCCTCTCAACCTAATTAATAATAGTGGTTTGAACCCGTGACCAGCCAGATGAACTGTAGCAGTAATTGGATAACTAATAACTCTCTTCTGATTGGCCCTTGGCCTCTCACATACTGCCATAATTTCCGCTACTCTTTTGATGGGCTGTCTACTTTATCCTCTCTGATAATGATCTATCTTTCTTGTGTTTTTCTCCTAGAATTTCAACATCTATTGCCACAGCCTGTCCTTGGAGTAGATCCTTCTTCCTTCTTCTGGAGGTTTCTCTATTTTGTTATCATTCTGTTGTGATATTGGGATATAGAAATGAAATGGAATGCCAAACCTTTGCAACCAGAGTAATAAACCTGGTTGAACAGAGTGCTTAATGTCCCACACCCATTTCCGCCTCCGGTCATCATTTTGTTGAAGACTTACCAGGTTGCGCTCATACAAAACTACAACTTGTTTTTTGGGGGGGCTGTAAATATTCTTATTAAAGTGGAAAGTGCATCATCTTTCATTGGTCCCGGATTAGCATTAATCCACTGCAAACCCAGACCCTCCGAGTGCTCCTTATGGCCACAGCCCCCTTCAGCCCTCATTGCAGCCACCAGGCCAACTGCAACCACATATCACAGTATTACATATTATATATACATATTAGCTTTGTATTATTATTATTAGCCTTCACAAATAAAATCAATTGCAATGGAAACTCGGTCATGATCCAGAATCAAGGATGGTGCCATGGCTTCATTTGAGACCCCCCAAATTGTGAACAGACCTATTTATTAAGATCTGGCACTTTCAGGTGGAGTTTGTTGAAGCACAAATCTGATCCTTTTGTTTTTTGGTCTGTCTCTCCCACTGGTGGTGGTGCTTTAATAGTCTATTCATTGACACCAGTTGATACGTGGCTAAAGTTTTGATATTGTATTAATTTGATTTGGTTTTCACAGTGCACTCTTTCAAACATATTTTGTAACCACTCCACTCACATTTCACTCTGTCACAGTGCACCGCCCACTCCCCACCTTTTCATGTACAGAAATTTCTTTAGCTTTTTGCACTCTCAGTAAATGACACCTCTACATCCTGCTTTTTTGTTTGGCCCCATGAAAGTACCATGTTTTACTTGGAAATTACCTTATTTTTCAGGTGAACCAAAGCCGACTTTGGAATCTTAAAGATTTTGAGAAACTTGTCTGACTTTCATGGCACAAGTTATGTGCCTCAGCACAGAGCAACAACTCAACTTTGTAATAGGTTTGTACTGTAAATAAATAATGTCAAACCACGGAACTGCACACAATATATTTTCAGACAGACTGTAGGCTATAACTAAGGCTGAGACAATTTCCTGTGTGTACATGTCACCTTGCTCTTAAAATTATTTTGCTCCAGTGACAGAGGACTATAACAGGCCTAGAGGAACTTGAAGTTTCTATGTTTTAGTTAAGTCTTTCTGCTGCTAAAGCTCAACTTATTTGGTTGTTTTTATGCCTGTTTTGCTTGAAACTAAACTGATATTCACCCAATTTAACAGTACAGAAGAAGTATCTGATATATTTCCACTGCTGTTTTTGCACCAGTAAACATACAGGCCGGCATCAATTTATCATCAACTGAGTCACAGCAGGCAGCAATATGCCCTCTTCTAGCTTGTCAATATCACAGCTTCTCTCATTCACTCATTACACTGCATACATTCTGTACAGCTTCCTGCTTTTTGGCCCCAAACAAGTCTTACAGTGGCTCTCTCCTGCCTTTATGTTGTAGTAAGTGTAAAAAGTGTAACTTTTAACCCAAATATTTTTTTTAAATCATTTTGACTTTTGTTAGACATGAGATTGTTAGAATCTTGTCTATCTCACTGACACGGTAGCCTCAGCTGGACACAAACCTCGAGTGTAACTTTCCTGTGTCTGGAACAAGGACTTATTAAAGGGACATGCTTTAAGGCTCAAACAGAGAAAGCAGGAAAAGGACAATACACTTGACCTATGCAGAGTCAAATTTGTACAAAGTATGCTAAAACTACCGTCCTGTTTTAGAGACTATTTCTTTCTTTGAACCTTGCTGGCTTGAACTGAATAGTTAGAACTCAGCGAGCTGTGAAGTTACAAATGAATTCTAATTAACAGCTTCTTGATGATTTAATTTGGCTGCTAGAATGTTAATTGTGGCATGTGGAGTAAATGTACGTTGATGTAATATCAGTCGGAGAATTGGCCTCTGTTGCCACAAGACTGCTGCAGGACTGTGCCCACGAGATAAGACGTCACTTAGCGAGTCAAGGGTTAAGGCTAGCATTAATAATTAGCATGGCCATGATTAGAATGTCAATGTTTGGCAACCTCTGTGAGCCTTTCAGCTATCAATCACAGTCCCATTTCTCTTACTCTTAATCGTCTAATCATTCCTTGTCAAGAGCAAAGTCCCAGGCTATAAATATGTATAGAGATTTTCCCTGAAGATGCTGGGAGATTATACCAGACCAGATTAAATCCTAAATGACTTTCAATGATTATACCTCACTGGGAAAGCAGCCAATCTTCATCAATGGGCTGATTATTGCTGAGATACGCACAAAGTAATTTCAAAATAACTCATTCAAATTCCAATCTATTACACTGACAGATCAGTATCAGGACAGTCCTAATGATGATGGCTATGTATGAGTGAGGAGATGTTTTTTTTCATTTATTGACTAATTTAAGTGGTTTTTAGCTGGACTTTTGGAAGAAAGAAGATGTCTAAAATGTATAATATTTTTCACTGTAACATTTTATTTGCAACATTTGGAATTATAAGAAAACTCATGTGTTTATTTAGAAAAATAATCCTTTGCTGCAGCTGGATTCTTGACCTGATCCAAGCAAAGCTTCACGTGTGAACCCTGGCCTCATCAACAAATTGATGAGGCAAGGTTTTGGCCAAAAAGTAAAAATTTGGTCTCTTCACTCCAACTGACTTTGTTCCAGAGGTTTTGAGGCTTGTTTTGAGGGCTGTTTGGCGTATGTTAAGCAGGATGCTTTGTGGCATTTGTGTAGTAATATCTTCATTTCTGGCAACTTCACCATGCAGCCCATTTTTCTTCAAGTGCCTCCTTATTGTGCATATTGAAACAGCCACACCACTTTTTTTCAAAAAGTCCTGTATTTCAGCTAAAGTTATTTGTGGGTTTTTCTTTGCATCCTGAACAATTTTCCTACCAGTTGTGGAGGAAATTTTAGTTGGTCTACCTGACTTTTTCATTTTATACTTCTTTATTAGAGTTTGAACACTGCTGATTGGTGTTCCTGTTTTATACAGTTTAGTTACGTTTTTCCGCAGATCTTTTGACAATACTTTTGTTTTGCACATGCCCCAGAATACAGAAATGTCAGTGCAGCACTGGATGAAAGATGCAAGGGTCTGTCAAGAGCCCAGAAACCAGCTGACCTTTTACACATACACACTGATTACAAATAAACAAGTAAAATGATTAAACACAAATGTTTGTGTCCTTAAGCAAGACAACCCTCCTTGCTTCCAGTTACACAGCACAAGAATGTGGGACAATGGATGGAAATTAGCCTAAGGTTACAATCTGGCATGTTTACATTCATGTAAACATAAGACCCTAATAGGGCTACAATGTCTATATGTCTTTAGCATCATGCTAATACAAAGATTTCTGTTACTAGCTAAATGTAAATTAAATTTTTTTTTGTAAGTTGTATTTAAAATGTAGACCTACACATACATCACTAAGGAAAAAAAAGAAAGTAACTTTGTTAATTGGCCAGAACAGCTAGATAACTTTTTGGTGGAACCTGTTAGCTTTCTGTTGAGCTAATAAAGCTGTATAGATTATCAACCATTATTCTTTAGTGTCAGGGCCAACAACCATTTTAAATTGTTTCCTGAACTATCAGATATCTATTCAGAAGTACACTAACGTGTAACATAGTATTATTTTTATTTTATGACATTCTTCTACATTCTTCTGCCCAGACCACATGATCAGATATTAATTTGTACATGTATTCGATCTATATTGTATACTATACTAGTTTAATGTTAACAAGCTGCAAAAAAAGCATTTTGTTGTAGCCTACAGGCTTGCCTGGGGAGAGGGAAGTCTGGGCATCTCTGCCTAAATTGCCCCCATCCAGCCCTTGACATTCTTGCTGTGAGGCAACAGTGCAAGCTTCCTCTTGGTCAAACTAATTCTTGTACAATTTGTGTTACATGGAATATTGTTTTTCATGGATTTCTTTTGATACATGGCTGCTGCCATGTATCATGTTGACTGCTGCCATGGGCACTTTAATGTGGATTTGAACTGAAATTTGTGCAGTGTGTTCCTTATCACTTTTTGCTAAATTATTTGTCCCTTTGTTACTACAACTATTCTCTAAACAGGATGTGCACATACAATAATTTACATTGGGTAAAGCATTAATTTTCCAAACATATATTAAAGAACACAAATTACAGAAAAGTACACACTTTTCTCCGTATTTGCTCAGGACCATTTGCCTTCTCTGAACCACTGAGGGAACAGAAGATAATCGAACCTCTGCTGGGTTATGTAGATGTTTAAATATCAAATTGTGTTCTGATGGGAGTATATGTAAATTTAAGCATTGTTTTAAATAAATTAAATAATTTCTTCCATTTGTAGTTTATATTGCATGACTATAAAAAATGTGTAAGTATAAAATCTTACTTCATTGCTCATTGTGTCTTTATTTCTTGAGCATTGCCTCCTTTGAATGGCTTCAGTCTTCATTAAAAGTATTGGAGGACTTTTTCTCTAATCAGCCTTTCTTGTCAATAGTGACAGTTGTCTAATATGCAATTGGTTATTCTGGGCTATTATCAAACTTGAATACAACATAAAACGTGTTGGATCATCTGTAGACATCTTTAAAAAACGCTTGAAAACATATCTCTTTTGTCAACACCTGACTGACAAACACTGAATTCTTAACTTCCTTTCTATCAATTCCTTCTTAAAAAAAAATAAAATAAAAAATCTTTCCTATCCTTAGCTTTGTATGCTGTGCTAGGTTTTAACTGACTAGTTTTTGGTGCACTTATGCTTTTTGTTACCTTGTGTTGTTGAAATTGCTTCCATTGTTTTCCTCACTTGTAAGTCGCTTTGGATAAAAGCGTCTGCTAAATGACTAAATGTAAATGCAAAATGTAAATGGATCATGTCCACACAATGCTTAAAATACAGTATATCAATCTGGACATGAGCAGGAAACGTGTGAATAATCTGAGCTCTGTGGTGATGCTCAGGATTTGTGGCTGGTCACTGCAGCTGTTGCTGAATCATCTCTAATATCTTCATTTAATGTTTTGCACTTTGAATTCTTACACTGTCAGAACTGAACAAAAATGTGGGTTTCTGAAAATGTACTGTAGAATTTCTAGATTAAAGATCTCTTTTGCTGTTTTAGGGTTCGTTTCTATGGTTATATCTTCTAATAACAGATTGGTTCTGCAGCCCCAGGTATCAAAACTCCGTTCATGTGCACGGCAAAAAGATTGGCATTCGTGAATCACTTGCACTCCTCTGTATATTGCCTAAAAATATAAATTTGAGCTCTCAGTACCTTCCATTTGCTCAAATTCAAAGTGTCACAGTGTTAGTTGCTGGCACTGCAGCTAGGTCTATTTTTGTACAGCTAGTGAGATATGGCAATATCTCGTAGTCTACATACATACATAAATAGGTCCCCTGAACGGCTGCTGATCTCTGCTTTCTCTCCTCTTGCCACTCGTTCTGCTGACTCACACCTAAGCCCGCGTCGACCACGCAGGCAGGAGCTGATGCGCGTGGTGATGTTTTGCGCTAGTCTCTTCATTTGTTTAGGGCTTAGATCACAGTTGATTTTGCATTATGGTAAAGTAGCGGTCTGTGGCAGCTTCTATGGTCAAGTACAGGGTTGGTCTGGCCAGCACACCCTACGTATGTTCTGTTTGGCTGGGTCACCACAGTTCTTTATGTGTGTTACTTTGGTTTGTTATGCCTTGATATAATATTGCAGCAAGGAAATGCAGTATGGTTCTATCAACAGTCAATATGCTCCAATCCCAAATCTTCACCTCCTGAGAGATAACACAGAGACCAGGTGTGGAGGTCATTATACGCAGGTAATGTAATGCCAGGCTGCCCAGTGGAGGACATAAAAAACATTCACGCTACACTGAAGTATGTAAATATTAACAGCATTATGTTGCAGCAAAGAGCTGACATATGTAAAGTCGTCTGTCAACTGTTTTTTTTTTCCTTCCGGAGCAGACTTTATGTTTAATACATAGAGTTTGTTTTAAATCTGAGGCCGTACATTATACCAACACAATATCATGTCTGCTGCACTTTAGCCCCAACATGTATGCCCATTTATTTCAGTTTTATATCAGATATGATCCATGGAGGAACATGTCAACCTTGCCCTTTCTGTGTGTATTTTTTTTCCATCTGATACCAAATGTAATTTCCTATGCTGAATACATAAGCAACGTAATATTCATAGGAAAACTAGTAAAATTTAAAATATTAATCATTCGACAGTTCATTCATGATTCAGGATTTTGTGTACGCTCTGAAATGATTTCATAGCAGGGAAACATCTGTGGACATGTATGATGTAAATAAGATAGATTGGAGTAGTAGGATTTTATTCAAGTAGTAGAGGCTTAGCTTAAGATGGAAAGGAAAACTCTTGAACTCTTGGTTTGTTGTCCATCCCTCGTTTGCGTCTGTCTACTGTTGGTGGAAGGTCATTTAGTATAAATGCTCCTCAATTATGGAATGCGCTGCCTCTTACACCATGAAACATCTCATCTGTGGGTGCATTTAAGTCCCAGTTAAAAACATATATATTTAACAGCATTTTTGATAATGCAATTATATTTATTATGTGATGTGCATACATAGATGTATATGCAAGTGTCTGAATGTACAGTATTTGTGAAATGTAAAGCGACCTTGAGCTACGGAAAGGCGCTATATAAATAAAACCTCTACTTCTTCTTCAGTATTTTTAATGGTAATTACTCATGAGATCAGTAGAATCATTTCACTGACAGTACCTTCAGCTGGACACAAAGCTCCAATGTAACCTTCCTGTCCTGGGACGGTGGTATACGTATAGTGAGAGGTTAGTGAGTGACACACTCTACCACACGACTCATATAATAAAGCAAATAGGCCAATACACGGGACCCTAGCAGAATCCTATTTGTACAAAATACACTAAAATGACCTACTGTTGTTTTACACAGCAAAACACCAAAAAAAAAAAAAAACATATATAGAGAAAAGGAAAACCTGAAACGTGGATAAATATTGGCAATGAATTCACAAAATGTTTAACAAGTAGGCGATAATAACAGTAGCCTGTACTTTGAAATTAATACTTTTTGCTTTTCCTTGAGTAAATTTATGGGAAAATGTGTTAATTTTGATTGACCAATCTGTATACCCACCAACACTGACAAGAACTCTTTTAGCAGTAGTAATTTAGCTAAACCTATTTGCGTGTTTATTTTAGTTTTTTTCACTGAATGCATTTTTATATTTGCTCAGCTAATAATTTTGTTGACTACTCATCTTAAAATAACTGTACTAGTGCAAATTTTGAGAACTTTTCCCAGTTCTGGGTATAGCTTACAGCATAGGCTAATGGCTCAAAGAGTTGATAGAATGCAGCAATGTAGTAGATGCAGCACTGCAGTGCAATGTAAAAACAAACTGATTAAACTATTTAGCATTCAGCTTACAGGCCACCTACAACTAACAAAATGGTTGGGCTTTCTAGTGTTTATTACCTGTATTCAAATAATAGACCTTTTCCTGGAAAAAATCATTAAATTTGCTAAAAAATACATTTTATTTTACATGTCGCAGTTCATGGCCCTTGGTCAGAAGGGCATGGGACTGGATTGCGGGTAAATAACAAAAAAAAGTGCAGTAGTACGCCTGCTGTATGCTGCTGTAGAAGCAAAAACCTTTTTGGCGTGCTGTGCCAATAAGCAACATACAGTAAAAAATATTCAGTGTTTTTTTTTTTTGTTTTCTTTACTCATTCACTATGTTGTTCTTATAATACATCCACGGGCAAGACACATTGTAACAAACCTACTTTAATACTAATTGATGACTGAGTATAAATAAATCAAGACACTGTATTTATGATGACCAGCTTTTGATACAAGCTACTGTTGTATCAGAGTATTTCTGAACATGGCAGAGAATTCTGTAGTGATTAAAGTGAAGAGGAATGGAGCAAGAACTGTACCTTGAGGAGCTCCTGTGCCAATAATGTCACTGAGGCACAGTTCCCTAGCTTGTTGGGTTTTGCTCTAGGAAAAAAGAAAGAAAGAAAAAGAAAGACTTGAAGCACAGGATGATCCGAACTCAACAGAACTGAAAAAGTAACCAAAATAACCAGGATATTCTTTTATTGTTATTTGTTAGATATTTAATCCTGTACAATATTCAATTTCCTGATTCTGAAAGACAGACAGACAGACAGATAGACACTATGTACATGAGATAAACCATCTCCCAGCAGACACCAGAAGTTTGTTCAGTGAATGGATGTATGGATGTTTGGAGGGTGGAAGACTTGTATAACACCCTGAGAAAAAACAACATCTAAATGTAAACAAACTCTTGCTTGGTTGACTCTAATCTTGGAAAGTGCAGCCTTAAATTAAAGTGAAACAGTCCAATTCCCTGTGCTTCTGCCCTATTTCACATCAAACACTCTCCAAAGCCTTCCACCAGCAGCACATGGAGCAGATACAGGGACAGAGCCAGGGGGTGGCCATTGGTGACCCCCTAGGCCACCGCCACCATCATGAACGAACGGGGACAATATAATTAAAATGAGCTCCGTTTCTGAGCGATAGCGTCTTCATTGCTCTCTCTGTGCTCCCCTGGCCCCTCCTCTTTCCCTCTCACAGCTGGGAATGACTGGATGCATCAGGGTATGTTGGTCCTAAGCCTAGGGTCAGGGAGTCTCAGAGCTAGGCTCTCCTATGGTTAAGTTATCATTTGCAAAAGATTGTATTTCATTTATTTTGGTATAGCCTATTCTTAATAAAGTAGTTTTGCCATATACTGCCGCCTGTATTCGCCCGCTCACGATGAGAAAATGGTTTACTGAGCGGAGCTCCTCCTGTGTATGTAAAGTGATTTGAGTGCCTACTACAATAGGTGTAAAATCGCTTTTTAAAAAAATAAATAAATAAATAATTGTCTGGGTGTGCCACTAAGCACAGATGTAATAAAAATGTGTTTATATTGAATTTTCAAAAACATGTATATAATAAAGTTTGTGATGCTATACTTTCAGACTTAATAAAGTGATTGCGATACTAAATTTTGCACTGACAGTAATGATAATTATCCAAGGGCCCTAGCACCCCTATGAAAATGTTGAAAATGGTTTATTCCAGTGGTCCCCAACCTTTTTTGCAACACAGACCGGTTTATTGTTAGACAATATTTTCACAAACAGCCTTTTAAGGTGTGGCGTATAAATGCACAAAATAAAATGATACAACCAACATAAAAACTATATTTTTTTAAAAATATTTTAATAAACGTGAATCCACAGTGTGTTTGTATGCAACTTTATTAGCAGCGTCCTCATAACATTGCGACAACAACATAGCATGAGCAATATCCTCTACCAACACTCTATGGATGCTATGGTAATGTTTAAACATGCTTCAAAAATAAGATACAATATAAAAACAAACAAAGTGCATTAAAAATACAACTCAACATAACTTTAAATCAGTGGGAGCCCTTAGCTTGTTTCTCTGTAACGGGACGGTCCCATCTCGGGGTAATGGGAGACATTGACACCCTAAGTGTGTTGCTTATGTCCAGTTTAGTTCGTAATTTAGTTTTGGTTGCTGTCACTGCAGAAAATCCCGCTTAACACAAACAGGATGTCGTAAATGACAACAGTGTTTTCAGTGATGTTGTGGCGATCTCGTGGTATTCTGCTGTGACTTTAATCCAGAACATCGGCAAAGTTGTTGTCTCAAACATACTTTTGAGTATCTCCAGCAGTTCATCTTCTTCTTGCATTAACATGCTGGATTCATCTGGTTTGTTGCACGTGGTCAAAAGTCAAAAGTCTTTGAGAGTTTGTGGGTCTTTTGGGCCGGGGATGGTTTAGTCCACAGGCACAACTGGTTGAATCAAGCTACAAACGTACTGAGTGACTGACTGAGGAGCAGGAGGTTTCTGGCAGCAGCAGGCTCAGCCTTCAGTCAGAAAATAGATGTCTTGAGTCACAAAAGTAAAATCAGGTCATCAAAAGAGCAAAGAAAGAAAAGAGCGGGAGAAAAGGTGTAATGAAGGAAAGCAGATACTGACAAATGTCTTTGAAAAGAGGTGAGTTGCACTCCAAAACGGAGCTAGCCTAGTTTAAATTGTTATATAATGCCAATAGCAAAGGGAAAAGGAGAGACATAGCTATTACTGCATAAACTGACACTATCCAGTCTTTTCACAGAATTAATTATGCAACTTAACCTTGCGCTTTACGCACTTGTGTTGTTCATAATGAATACACAGCTTTAGGGACTTTTTCAACTCTGAATTGAAAAAGCCTCTTGGTAGAAGATACAAAACGTCTTGAACCTTGAAAACATCCAGGTTCCTTTGCTTTAGCTGAAACGTATTAATACACCTGTATGTGGTATGGCATACATGTTATCCCTGATGTTGCTATTGTAAAACCTAAGAAACTTACTGTTTTACATGAATTTATCCATAAATTGATTATACATTTTCATAAGTCATGCTGCAAAGTGATTAATAAACTGTTCTGCTCTGTTAAGGGCTCAGCCTCTCCTGCTCATCAGCTCACTTCACTGAGCTCTGCTGTTGCAGGAGCAAGAGATGCCATCCAAGTGACACTTTAGACACAGGTGCGATATTAAGAAAATACTTATATATATATAATAATATCGGTATCTGCCAGTTATGTTAATTTAAACATTGGTGCTTTGCAGTACATTTACTTCTCATCTGGAGCTTTTTTTTTGCCCAAAATTGTAACAGACACTTGATCCCATAAAAATGTATGAAACATTATTCCGACAACATAAAAGAGACATTAAAACTATCAAAAATATTGTAAAAGAAAATCTTCCAAAGGTGTGTATACTTTTTGTCGTCAGTGTAAACTCCAGCAGCACATTGTTTAAATCATCATGGAAAAGAGTCAGGTTTGACTGCTCCCAGATGAACGGAGCTCTGATGGGTTGTAAAATAAGCACATGTTGTTCGGGGATACACAGATTAGAGAAAGCCAGATATCAAAGGCAGCGCTGGATCCCACAGGTTCTGTTCCATTCAAAACACACCACTATGAATACATCCACTGAAGCGTATATTTGAATTTTCAGGCGCTATTGTTGCGTTCCTTTTCTTCCCATCTGCACAGAAACAGGCGATCCCTAATGATTTCCAAAATTTGAATTTGCAAAGTCTGTAACTGACATCGAGTCGAGGCTCCCTGAATATCAAACCGTATCTCAGACAGAATTAAATGTGTGTAAGAATAACAGGAATTATTGAGGAATAAACACTTGCCAGTTTGCTTAAACTTTATTCTCAAAAGCAGCTTTCTAAAATACATTTGATGCTTTTATCCAACGCTCTTATTGATGCACAAAAAGCCTGCTAAAATATTATTTGCCATGTTCATATTACACAAAGAGCTAAAGACACAATGATATAAATTTGAATTGTTATGTAAAAATCTGAATGGGAATGACTTTTGATAGCAGTCTAGTTTATCCTTAAACATGCAAATGTGGGAATTATTTCACTCAGTTTAAAAATATGTGCAGCAAGCAAAAATATAAGTGCAGACAGCAGTTCATTGTCCCATATTATGCACTATTACTTTCTCCTAAAGCAACCCTGCGTGTTGTTTAGCCAGTAGAGGGCGCAGATCCCTGTACAGACTCTTGACAGCAGTGGCGTTTGCTCCCAGACACCTTCCTCAGTTTTTCAGACCAAAGATGTCACTCGTAAAAATTCTCAATACAGTTTATCTTTTGTGTTGTTTCCATTCATTTCTTCTTTATTTCTCTGTAATACATCATTTTATCACGTACACTCGCTCACTGCAGGAGGAGGCACAGTGTCACTCCGAGCTCTGAACACAAATCAGATTGCAGTATTGATGTCACATGATTTAAAGCACAACATTTAATGTGTTAGCTAAAATGTTGATATTAAGCTAGTATTTTATCCCTGTCAAAGGTAGTGATTTACAATACTTAGTAGAGAATCATAATACAAAGTTACCCATTGAACAGCAGCTTAAAATAAAATCGAAAGGCAGGTCAACATCGAAACTTGATTTGCGTTCGGAGAGAAAAATTTCATTTAATACTGAAAATTCTGCCAGCACTGACTGCCAGCGTTAAACTTCAGCGGCTGTTATTCTGGATTATTTCTGATAAGCATGGCTGCTCAACCAACAATTTGAGAGAGGCCCTGTCTGAAGCTGGATCAAGCGTTTTAGAGGTAAGTTCAGGAATAACCCTGGGTTTTCAGTATCACCAAGCTTGTTCACTTTCTATTGAGGTAGAGCTTTTGTGACTTAGGCTGAACAGCTACCCTGCTCTGGAACTGGATAATTTGCAGGTAGACAATATAAAGATGGACACTGACCCGTCAGTCGAAAAGAAACGAGCTGCAGGTGTCATTCGGAGGTGTTGAGGAGGAAAGACGCAGCACAGAGCCAGATTAAAGTAAAACAGTTTGTTGTTACTGGCTACTAAATAATTTGAGCACATGTTGAGAACATAGTGAGAATGCAAGATTCTGTTTAACTTCTTCTTGTTTACTTGTCTTTGAACTGCGTGTGTCAGTCCGTTTATTTGTTACTGTTGTGAAGAACTGCGGACAGTTCCTGTGTTTTTTGCACCATGCTGCTGATGTGTTTGTTTTGTTGTTGTATGCCTATAACCTAAAATACATTGTTTGAGACTTAGGCCTAATTTTTCTATTATTTATATTGTGTCTGCATGAAGTGGAAAGGTTTCATAAATATATAAAGTTCCAGTAACTTCGAGATTATTGATGAAAGGAAAGAGGGAGAGGAAGGAGTTAAAAATGCTGATTTGCTCTAAATTAGCTCTGCTACGATTGAGAAGGATTGTATATGTCCTGACCCCACCCTGTCTGGCTTCCTCAAAAAAAAATTACCCACGCCCCTGCCTGACAGCACTGCCATTTTACATTTCTGAAAAAAATGTAATACATAAAACAATTAATAGGAAAATCAAATATAAAATAGGCAATACTTGTAAAATAATGGAAACAACATTACTTACTTCACAGACTCAGGTTGAACTAAACAGAGGAACAAAGGGTCAAACTAAAACTGAGGCGTATACCTATGCAAGAAACTGTTGTTTTAGGTTCCTTGTGTTTTTTCATCCATTACATATTAATGACACATAAAGGCCATTGTCCTGGCCGTATCCTGTCTCTGTCAGTGGCTGCAGTGAGAGGCAGGATATGGTCAGGACTAGGGCATTTACACTTCAACCTGACATTTAGTGTCAGACAACCATTCAGACTCACTCTGAATTTAAAGTTAAGTTGCTTTGACTCTGGGGAACACTACCTGAATAGAACTCTGTTTGCTCTGAGGCCTGTGCTGCCCTTTTGTTAAACACTACTTTTCCTCTTGTGGTTTTATTTGTACATTTCTGCAAACAACTCCCTCAAACACTTTACAAATGCCCTCCAATGCTTGGGGCACATTATCATGTTACTTAAATGTATTCATGGTCAGAGTGCTCTCATGTTCCTCGATCATTGCTATTTCCTTATTATAGTGTAGTGTGCTTTAATGCTGGGGCTGTGAATGCCTTCTCGTGGTGTTATATGTAACTGTAAACCCTGAAGCAATAATTATAAGCAGCAGGTGTAAATTCAAATTGCACTGATTAAATGTAATTTTCTTGGCAGAGTATGGAACAGCCAAGTGTTTAATGTCCAGTTGAAAATTGCACCTGTTCAGAATCGGTAGAATGGATTATTACTGAGCTGTCCACTGCCAATGACTCTTCTGTATTTCAGAGGCTAGGCAGTTGGAAAGAGATAAAGTGTCTAAAGCAAAAAAAAATAGGGAGGTGAAATGTTTAAAACTGTGTGTATGATAACATGGTGTCGTGGGACTGATCTTTAAAACTGATGTTTACTGCCTGTCGCCATCGCCGGTAACAGATGGTTTAAAGAGGTGGTTTGAAGCAATTGGTTTCCAGAAAGAGAAAGTCTAAACTGAGCCTATAGATTTATAGGAATAGGGTCCAAAGATGGTGGAAGTGAGCTCACTTGTTAGTGAGCAGATGTGGCCGATAATAACTTAAATAAAGTATGTGCTCAGGCTGAGTTAAAGCTGAAAGTGGATCAAAAAAGTTCCTAGTATTTGTATATGTCTATTGTATAACTTAAATATCATGTTAATCTGTTGTGGATGTACAGGATGTGGTGTCATTAATATGCCATCTTTTATTAATTGTAAAATAAGTGAAAACTTGACACAAAGGGAATTAAAGAAATACAGTAGATAGTGGGTGCACGTGGCAGAGTGGTTAGCACTCCTGCCTTACAGCAAGAAGGTTGTGAGTTCAAAACCTGGCCGACTCAAATATTCTCGGCCGTCTCCGGCCTTTCTGTGAGGAGTCTGCATGTCCTCCACGTGTTACCGTGGGTTCTCTCCGGGTACTCTGGCTTCATCCCACCGTCCAAAGACATGTATGTACAGGTTAATCGGCAACTCTAAAGTGTCCCTAGTGAATGAATGTGAGAGAGAATGGTTGTCTGTCAATGTTTGTCTCTATATGTCAGCCCTGCGACTAACTGGCCATTGTCCAGGGTGTACCCTCAGGCCCAAAGCTGCTGGGATAGGCTCCAGCCACCCACGACCCCTAACGGGACAAAGTGGTAGAAAAAAAAAATGAATGAAAAAATGAACAGTAGATAGTCTCTTAACATTACCATTACAAACATGCAAAAATGTCTAATTCTGCTTCAATTCTTGGTGAAATTATGAGTTCCACTTTTTTGTTTAAAGCAATGCCAATGTTTAAGGGTGTTCAATCCCCATTTTGAACTGCACTTTGCCCTAAGTGCACTTTGCCTGTAGTGATGCAGGGATGAGAGTGCTTCTATGTGTGAATGGGGTTGATGTAAAAAACGACGAGCAGTTGTAGAAAAGTGCCATATAAATGAATATATAAATTGATAATCTTTTTACAGTTTGCGTGGGTTATTTCTTGAAAATAACACACAATTCTCAAATTAATCTGAGGGTGCTGTGGCAAAACACATTGAACATCGTAAGGTAAGGCACATTTGACTAACGTAAGTGCTGCCTTTAGTAATCAGGCATGGCACACTTCCTGGGATTTGTGTGACTTCCTGTTTATATCCACACAAAAATTATGCCTTTAGAGCAAAAAGTTGAATCTAAGACTTTTATCAGTTTTAGATCGCTGTTGTATTTATTAGCTCACATTAGAACATTCTTGTGTATTTGACAAATGCATGTAGTTTTCATAGGAGTAGAAAAATAGTAAATATTATCAGCTCGTCAACTCTGAACATTCATCCTGATGTTTCTTTTTCCAAACACTTTGCAAAACAATTTTATGAATCAAAAATAATTTTCATTTTATCTGGGTTTCAACAAAACATTTTTAGTCTTTATTTATATTTTTTATTTAAACTTTATCCAGAATAAGATCCATTGAGATTCTTATAAAGGGATGTCCTGGCCAAGATGAGCAGCAGGATGTTTACGGGCCCATAACTACTGTGCCTTTTCCTTTCAAGTGACGTATGCACGACACATATTTTGTTAACCCAAGTTCTACTGGGAAGAAAAATGAATGAAGTATAGAACTTTATGCTGCAGTATTCAGTAACAGGAAAAAAATTATATTCATTTAAAACTTCACAACTGACAGCAGAAGACTATGAAGGAAAATCTAAATCATTTATTAATTAATGTGCTCATTGGCAATTAAATTATTTATATATATATATAATGCTGAAATAAAAAATATATATATTTTTGGTATAAAGTAAATAAATCCCTATATTTATTGTCTATCTTAATTAATTTCTACATGTATTTATTTATGTTTAAATGTATACATTTATTTATTGATTGAGTTCTGTCCCTGAATGCTTATGGGGGGCGTGTTTTTGTTGTTCAG
Organism: Neodontobutis hainanensis; assembly: GCA_024349245.1. NCBI lineage: Eukaryota > Metazoa > Chordata > Actinopteri > Gobiiformes > Odontobutidae > Neodontobutis > Neodontobutis hainanensis. Next base: position 554,515 of record JALDNG010000211.1, read on the forward strand.
ACATAACCATTTGAATCAGTCTTTTTGCACATAAGCCTTTGCAACATGGCAGCACAGTCACTACGCTCCAGAAATTTGGTGACATAAAGCAATCAATAAATACATGTGGTAATAACCAAAAACAATTGTAAATGTATAAATGAAGTATTGTGTAAAAAAAATGCACATGGAAGATAAATATTGGGATTTATTTTTAAGCAAATCTGACATATTGTCAGTATTTGTCCTATATAAATAATTATTTGACAGTGAGCCCATTAATTTATTTATTTTTTGATTGAATGTAATTCAAATAAGATTGTACTTATTTTCCTTTCAGTAAAATCTGCACTAAATTGGAGTAAATTAAACTAAACTGTAAATTGTAGGCTCTGGCGTGTCCATTACGACTGGATAGTACGTTTCAGAAGAGTTAGTGAAATGAGACGTGTTAGAAGTCAGCATACAGCAGTGAGCCAGATGAGTGCCCAAGTAGTGATTGACTCCTTCTCTGTTACAAAGATGGCTGTGGCCCTCTGCTGCTGCACCTGGAGTTTGACGAGAACACACTAATGGCCCCTTTAATGGACAGTTGATGAGCTAATGAGCAATGTGATGTGAGCCAATTATCCCGTTCCATCCTGCCTGTTAATGGCCGCGCCTAATGGAGCCGTGATTGACAAAAGATGTGTAAAATGGTCTTATTATGTCTGTTTCATGTCTGCCTTGCCCTATGTTTCTTTGAAGAAGTACTCAGAGCTACATACTCCATTTTCTGTGCTTCTAAAAGTTGCCTCTATGAAAATAGATTTAATTCTAGCAGTTGATTATAAACAGCAACATTAGATTTCAGCTTTTCTGTTCTCCACCAAAAGAGCAGTCATATTATGTGATTAAACTTCTCAAATACAAGAAATATTGGCATACTTCATATTTAACCATGGAATGTATAATATGGGCAGGGACTGGCTGTGGGGAGCTCCTACTGACCACTTCAATGTGAAGGAAACTATACCTGCATTACAAATAACCTGGTGAGCCCCCCTCAGGACTACCCTGCAATTCTTGGTTATGTCATGACTCTCTTGTCCGGGAATTTAAATCCACAACCTTTTAAAGCACATCCGGCAATCTTCAGGAATTTTTTACTATTATTTTTTGTTTCCCTTTGTGTCATGCATCCTTTTTCACACACTGTTGACTTAAAAAAACAACAATAATTACAAAAACAACAATAATTACCAAGACAGCTGTGTAGGGAAGCTGGCCAAAGTGGTCAAAAGTAGGAGGGAGACTCACAGAACATTCCCATAAAACCCAATTTATTTATCACTGTGGAAAAATAACACATATTTACAAAAACATACCTGAGAACGAATTCAGCCACAAGAGACCTTGCGAAACTGAGGACACTCCACGTGTACCATGCTACACTCTTCTCTTTTCCGATTACTCCCAGTCAGTTTTATACCCTTCCAGCAGGTACGGCCGCTCTCCTGGACAGGTATACCTGACTCTAAGGTAAGGCCACGAGGTTAAGTACTTTCTTCCTTCAAAGATAATTTCAGTCCCATAACTTATAACAGCGTTTAACTAATGCTATAAACACAAAGAACTTAATCACAGTACACAAATGCATTAATCTCAAAATAAACTCCCAACAGATTTCCCCTCCACCTGGTCTGGCCCATGACCTCACCTGAGGTTATAAAACGGCCGACATAAGGCCTTTCCTCTTCGATCTAACCATGTGGTGGACCTGGTAAGTTTGTAGCTGAATAACTTTAACTAAAAATGTCCCAACTTTACAAAACCAATTTGTAATAAAACATTTTTAACAGAACTGTGTGTTGTGTGATAATTAACTGGATAACCAAATACAAACTAAACAAAACAAACCCGGGATAGTTTAGCTTAGCTGTATTGTTGAGATGGCATTTATTGAAAATGAACACATGCATGAAATTAACACATACATGGCCTAAAGGTGAATTATGTCACAAGCTGCATTTGCATTTTTTTGCATCCACAATGTTGGGAAGTCCTCTCAAATAAATTACTTTTTTCTTTTTTTGCTCATTTTAGCTTAGTTCAATGTGTTAGCTAAATTAGCTGCACACGGAGCTGTGAGTTAGGGTTAGAGTTAAAGGCACTCAAGTGTGGGAAAGAGCTTCCAGCGGAGGTTTCAACCCAGACTATTGTGAAAGTCCTAAATCCATTAAAAATGTATATTTTCTGTGCGGACCAATAGAAAATAAGTTTGCTTTAAAGCAAACCTGTAGTTCTTTTCAGATGTTATGGTCAGTGTTGGGCATATTACTAAAAAAATATATTTTTTTACAGTTAATAGTTACTTTTCTTAAAAAGTAGTAACTGTGTTACATTATTATAAAATAACTAATTACCGGGGTGAACGTGGCAGAGTGGTTAGCACTTCTGCCTTACAACAAGAAGGTCGTGAGTTCAAAACCCAGCCGACTCAAATATTCTCGGCCGACTCCGGTCTTTCTGTGAGGAGTCTGCATGTCCTCCACGTGTTACCGTGGGTTCTCTCCGGGTACTCTGGCTTCCTCCCACCGTCCAAAGACATGCATGTACAGGTTAATCAGCAACTCTAAAGTGTCCCTAGTGAATGAATGTGAGAGTGAATGGTTGTCTGTCTATGTTTGTCTCTATATGTCAGCCCTGCAACTAACTGGCAACTGTCCAGGGTGTACCCTGCCTCAGGCCCAAAGCTGCTGGGATAGGCTCCAGCCACCTGCGACCCCTAATGGGACAAAGCGGTAGAAGAAGAAGAAGATGAATGAATAACTAATTACCAGAGAAAGTAACTATTGTGATGCAAAATCAAATACAGAACAAATTATTATTATTATAAAACACAAGCACAATATGAGAGACATTTATTTCATATATATTTCTTGTTTTTGATATTTAACCTTTATTTAGACAAGATAAAAAATATTAAAAATATGTTTTTGTGTCCTGGCTAAGACATCAGCATAGTCAGAAAAATATATATTAACACATTTCAGCAAACCAAGCACATATTCATAAATAAATAAATAAGATGGTTAAAAATAAATAAAACCAAAGTCTAAAAACAACAACAGATGAAAGAATCTGCTTCAATGTTATTTAAAATTGTTTTAAAACTGTTTAAAGAAACAAAGTCTTCCAGTTTTAGAAGTTTTCAAACTTTAGGCACCGAGAGTAAAAGGAAGTTCTGTGAGCACAGGGTGCTTGTGATCCTTCGCTCTGTGAACTCCTGCAGATAAGGAGGGAGCAGCCCGAGTATTGATTTATTAATGAAGAGATTCCAATGTTTCAGTCTTCTGAAAGACAACGCTGTCCAACCAACACGAGAATATAACACAGTGGTGAGTAGAGGATTTACATTAAATGCCAGGTGTGATGTCCAAAGCATGTGGCGTTAGGCCTGAAGCATTTTTATAAATAACATTGCCATAATCAAGCGTAAAGGTAGCAGCAAAAAGTGTCTTTCTGGCCTCAAAGGACAAACATGATTTTATTCTAAAATAAAAAGCTAATTCATGTCTGAGACTTTGAACCAGTTTCTCATCAATTAAAATTCCCAAATATTCATATTTCTGTACCAATTCAATGCAATGTCCTAGGGCTGTTATCTCAGCCCTAGGACATGTACTTGGTTTTAGAGAACAGCATGCACTTGGTCTTATCAGAGTTTAAGACATGTTTTAGATTATGAAAAGATTAGTGCAAAACCTAATCTTTCAAGCTAATCTTGGGCGGTCCCCCCTTTTTGGTTGGACGGTCTTAAAAACATTATATATTGTATTACTTTACAAAAAAAAACATACAACAGCTCACAGATGGAAGCTGGCTCCCATCGTTCACTTAAAAGAGCGGCTCTTTGAACTGGCTCATCCGTGACCGACCCATTACTGTTGCAGGTCCTATTGTTGGGATGAAAACCAGTGAGCTCAATAATAGTCATTGTATTGTCAGTAGCTGTAACGGCGTTGTAACTTCGTTAGATTACTCGTTACTGAAAAAGTAACGGCAATAATAACGTTTATTTATAATGCAGTTAGTCCCATCACTGATTATGTGCCTTTTAACATGCCCTTTTTTACATTATGTGACCTGGTGCACACAGACTCATACAAACCGTCCACAGAGCGTGCAGAGCTGAGAGCCTCTGTAAAACAGCACTGGCCTTGTTCCTCTCCTCACACGGCTGGATGAGTTCCCCCAGGAATCTTTTCCTGTTGTGTTTCTGTCCACAATAAACATTTAAACAGCACAACTCTTCCTGGGATCTGAGAAATTAATAAAAAATGCTAAGATCACCTGCCACATGGTACATCAATTGAACCAGTAAAATTATCACCTTGCTACACAAAGGTTTTAGCTGTACACACTTTGATGTCTGATACTAATTCGTTTTTTAGGACCAGTGAAACCAATGAAAGCTATTGCCTAAAGTCACCTGATTAGACTTTGACTGAGAGAGCTGAGAGAGGGGATCAAATGATAAGCGCTCGTTAGATTGTGCATCCAGCTGGATTATAGTGAGATCGGAATTCACAAAAACAAAAATTCATCTTGTACCTTTCAAAACATTTTCTTTTTATTATTTTTGATGTTGGTTGTCATGGATTCAGTGAGTATTCTTAGCTAAAACTGCATAATTTAAGTCTTTCTGAAACTACTATTAGATTGTTATGTAACAGTCTCATGGTCAATGTCTTATTGAGTGCTACTGACTGAATATAATAACACTTTTTGTCCCACTTTATTGTATCCTTGCGTTATTACATTATTATTACATTATTAAAGTGTTGTTTATGCACCACTGCTGATTCTCTTGCACTGACACACTTTATACTTTATTCTGTAAATAGGCTGTTTATCTTTCTAGAAGTCTTTTTTATTTTATTTTAAAATTTAAATTTTTCTATATATTATTTACTATTTTATGAAGTTTTTCATACATAAGCAGGAGTGAGGAAGCAATACCCTGACTCACTTATTTGTTCAGGCGTTGTTAGGCTTACTAAATTGTCAACACACACAAGGAAAGCAGGGCAAGAGTATTATTCAAATAAAATGAAATCGCAGCTGTCAAAGAAATAACAGGAGGTTGAAAACATTTGACGTGTGCAATGTGTGCTAACAAAACAAATCTTTATCTCATTGCAGCATGTCCTCTTTTTCCATACATTTTATACAAAAGCTTTAGGTGGTTAAAAAAGAAATCCCTTTTCTTTATTTAATAAACTAGACGTTATACATCTGCCTTCTGTTGTGTATTTCAGGGCCAAAGTTGGAAATGCCAACTTTGTCAACTCGCAGACCAGAGTTTTTTTCTTCTCTGGAATCAAAACAGCAATCAACAACATTTTTTTTCTTTTGGTGCAAACAACAAAACAAGGACAGAAATGTAAATATTAATTGCACAGAAATAAAGCCAACACTAATGTGAACATGGAGTAATTAAAACTAAAGCTGCTTGTCCCTGCTAACAGTCTGCTGAGAAATACATTGTGTAACATGCTAAATATGGCTGCCATATTGTGCAGAGCCGGCTGCGGAACAATTAATATTAAGTGTTTCTGACGAGCTCTTCCAAATCAGCATTATTCCAGCAGCATTGCTCCTTTAATGAGGTTTGAAAGTGAGCCGTTTAAAATGTCCAGTACAAATAAAGACAAAATATTATATCAATATTCTGGTCATCCATTTGAATCACAATATAAAAAATTCTCACAAGAACCATACTGCACTCTTCCATCACACCAGATTCCATTACGTAATATTATAACAAAAGAAAAACACCCACAGACTGACTGTTGTTTTTGAGAGGAAACTATCAAAAACTGCATTTTGTACAATTGGTCTTTTTGTTTTCGGTCTATTTCTGCTTCCTGTATATGAGCTGCTGAGCGTGTCTCTCAGGAGAGGTCTGTGTGTCCCGGTGGCATAGAATTATGTATCATTTAGATCAGAGTTTTCCATCTAGCTGAAGGTACTGTGTCAGTAAAATGGGCATGATTCTACCAATCATGTGTCTAAGAATCCTTACATCAATATGTATTTTTTTGGAATTTAAAATTAAACGATGCTACTAGCTAAAAGTTACGCAGTGTTATAGTGCATGATTTCAAATGATATAGCTTATTTGAATTGGCTTAAGTTAAACACTCTTAAACTTTTTGGTTGTCTACACCAAAGGACTAAAGAAAACAAATGTTGTTGCAAACTGACATGCAGAGGTGCTTCTACAGACTCAGCAGGCTCTAGAGGAACTTGTCATTAGATATAGTCAGCTGTCCTTGGTCCCCCCTTTTGCTTAGGACCCTTATGAATTTCATGATTTACCTACCCTTTTGAAAAAGCCTCTGCTCACATGGGACTTTACTTTGGGACTTATTACTTCTCAGTAAGTATCTTACAGATCAAAACATGATGTAAATTTGTTTGTTTGTTGTGTATGTGCTGACTCTTGTGCATGGCCAAAAGCCCCTACAATGGGTACACAAGCATCAGAACTGGGCCACAGAGCAATGAAAGAAGGTGGTCTTTTCTGCATTTGTCCGCATTTGTGGGATATGCTGGACAAACAAGTCGGACCCATGGAGGCCCCACCTCTAACTGACAGGACTTAAAGGCTCTGCTGCTGACATCTTGTGCCAGATACCACAGCACACCTTCAGGGCCTAGTGGAGTCTATGCCTCGACGGGTCAGGGCTGCTTTGAAAAAAAAGAGACAAACACTAAATTATGCAGATGGTCCTAATGTTAGGCCTGATCTGTGTATATTGCCAGAACACATTGCATAAACGCAAATATACTGTACATTACTACTTTGGATTTTTCTTGGATTTCTATGAAAAATTAACAGAACCCCATGAATTTCCGATTTGTCTCTTTTTGGCCTTTGGGGGAATATAGCCTTAGAAGTTCCAGTGTTGGTTTAAACGAATCACTCAAAATGCATCAACCATAAAAACACTGTGTAAACATACCTCCTTGAGAAAATCAACAAGGATCAAAAGATATGTCAAAATAAAAAATCTGGATGTAAATTCAAGCACCAAGAGGATTAAGTAAAGTGGCTTTCAAATGGCCTTGAGGTTAACTTCTGAAATACTTTCAAAGCATAAAATCTGAAGAATAGTGTAAGGTCACACTGTTTACTCCAGTTATATTTTTTTTCTTTTTTTACATGACTATGGAGGTTGGCCCAGGTAAAGAGTTTCAAGGTCTTTACTTAGATTTCCTCTTTTCTTTCAATAAATAAACTCAAAAACAAACAGGTCTCTGCAGTTTTCTAATTCATTCATATAAAGGTAAAATTTCGGTGATTTTTTTGTTGCCATAGTAAAAAAACTCTTTATCTAAATTAATAAAATTGCTGGGATCACCTGCCACATGGTACAACAATAGAACCAGTAAACGCTTCAGTCCCCCTAGTATTCACAGTGGCCTTTTTAAACTGCGCACACAAAATATAAAAAGCAATGCCTTTCTCAAGAAACACACTAGATAAAAAGTTAAAAGATACTTGTCATTTTCCTGTTTGGGCTTGTCAGGATATCTGCAGTCCACTTTGGGTTCACATTTTTATCAAACCCTACCAGAAGTAACTAATAACCAAGGTCTCGGACTGCATGTCTGGTGAGGGTCCGGTACTGGGGCACTGAGCATCCTCTCTGACTGTATCACTGTGTGGTCTGGAGCCTGCACTGCCTCTAGCCTGAAGACTCTACAGCACATTGTGAATACAGACAACAAGATCCCTGGTGCTCCACTCCCCTCCCTCAACACCTGCCTCGCCCACAGAGCCATCAGCTGTTGACCCCTCCCACTCCTTCTTCAGTCTCCTGCCTTCAGGTAGAGGGTACCAGAGTCTCCAGGCTAACTCTACAAAACTCTACTACAGCTTTATACACCAGGCCATTACTCTGCATGGTTTGTACATGCAGCTGTAGTAAAATTGACAATAAATCTTTAGGTAGCTGCCTCTATCCTGAACCACAGTGGAAACACAAGCCTCTTCTGGGGACCTGACCAAGACACATGCATCAGCTACTGCACTCACATGACCTTATTTTTTTACTTTATTAAAGCAACATAGCCATCAACAGCAACAGTCGTGGTTTGGAAGAACTTCCTCATAACCTGGGTTTTAAGGTTTATATAAGTAACATTACGTAATGATATAAGGGTTAGTTAAAAAACATGAACTCAATTCTTTTCATATGCTTTTTAGAGTAATAACTTAAATCAAACCAAGAGACATTTCAGATTTACCTCCATTATTTTGTGACGTGCTGACAGACAGGTACAGTCCAGGAACAATAGAGAATCTCCATGGATCCAATCCTAAAAATAACAACCAGCACACTTTTTATTCAGTCGGTATAATAAAGAACAAAAGATTAGCAGAAACCAGATGAAAAAATGTCTCTACTTTACTGTTGCTGTCACTGGTCATTGTGTTCTGATGTGTTTTTCCAGACAGAAAGCCCGGTTCTTTCAGACAGAGAAAGACATGATGGTATAATACAAGAACACCAACAAAGTACAGGCCTCCAGTCAATATCGGAGGTGCATTGTTGTTCCTGAAAGATAATCAGAAGAGGGGAGGGGTGGGGCCACGCCGGGAGTCACTGAGAGAGAATGAAGGCAGAACAAAAGTGAAGAGATTACATTTGAAAGGCTGGATGACTTTGCATTGATGCTGCTGGTGTTTGCCAAATTTGATGGAGCGCACGCCGCTGAAAACCCACACACCATTACTCTGAATGTTGTCTCTAATCAATCATTCGTCGTGTCTGAAGTCTGATTTTCATTTTGGGTTGCAGTTGACAGTGAAGAGGTTAGGGATGATCAATGATTAAGGACACTCGCCAAGGTATGGGACAGACAGGAGACGAATGGGTGCTTATGTTCAGGGTCTTAAGTAGCATTTTTAATCTTCAGCAATAATATACATTTTCTGCAACCTCATCAAAAGCTCTAGTATATTACATGCTTTGTTAACTTTAGTCCAATTAAAACTATGAAAATTGCCTAAGCTATTGTGCTTTTTATTACACCTTCGGCATTCTATCTTGAAACAGTAGTAATAGTATGTGCAACATTATGTCCTCATTCTTGTGATGCAATGAAAATCATCACAGTTGCATAATGTTATTTTAACTGTAAGCAAACTGAGCCTTTTTAAAGTGTAGTAGGAGTCTTACTTAAGTGGATATATATATATATATATATATATATATATATATATATATATATATATATATATATGTGTGTATACATCAACCCTAATCCAGTGAGCAATTGAATAAATGAGGTCAAAACGGAGGAAAGTTTAGAGCTCTGTAAAATGTAACAAGTGAGTTAAGTTAATATCCTCAGTTTAAAAGATTACAGCCATATCTTTAGAACATAATTTAGCACCAGTGTATTGGACATTAATATATGTGTCTATCAAACAGGGGCAGGACACTGGGTTGAACATCAGAATAAAGACATTTATCTCTACACTAATTAGCTCATCAATCATGAGCAGCAGAGAACAAGACGAGCTTTAACAACGGGCCGTGACTTCCCACAGGATGTATCTCGGTGTGCTGGAGTTCAGACGAATTCAACTAACCTGATTAGAATAATTAATTCACGCCCTTGAGTTTATAGATTTAATAGAATAACCCTCATGGATAATAATCACATTTATACATATTAATTTAAGTGTTAAGATATAAATTGTTCATTATACAAGACAGGCATAATGTGGTTATGGTTATCTAAAGATAATGACTGGATAGCCATTAATGATTAATTTATGATTCAGTTCCTCTAACATTAAGTGAAATAAAGTGAAATTGTTAATCAACATGCTAACCTATTTTTTAATGGACGGGAAGGAGTATAGCAGGGCAGCGAGTAAAAACACAGACAATAAACTTTGCCAGAGAACTTATATGTTTTAATATATTATTATTGATTAGCATTATGCTCAAAATTTAGGTGCCAGACCTCAAACACAAATCCATCCACACAGACTAAATTTACTGCTGTATTGCTATTAGGAAACTATGAGGTCTGAAGACATTTCAACACCATTTTACTCTCTGCTGTTATGATGTGGGCTGTCGTGGACATAAATGATATCATGTGTATCCTGTTGTTTTTCATGTGAACTCTCTCAGACCTGGCTTTTAGTTTAGTGCTGAGACATATCCTGGGTAGGATCATCTACTTTCATTGTACAGGTCCCCAACTATAGGTTTGCATGCAATAGTATCTCAAACTGATTACTACTTCTGCCCTGTATCCATTTTCATACTGCAGGCATAAACGTCTATATTATGAATCTAAATGACAGAGCCAACATGAGAAGCAGTTCATCACAAAACCGTGCTCTGTCTCTGTAGCACCTGGAATGATTTGTCACAAAAACACCATAAACCTTGGTGACATACAACCTCTTTGCAGCATTTTGTCATCATTTTGCAAATTGCTGTTCATTTCATACACACAAGCTGATTGTTCTTTTTTCATTTGAGAATTTTGATATACAAGAATTAAACATTTAGGTTGTTAAAGACACATTTAATGCATTTAAACATGTATTCAACAGACACAGTTTACTCCCACAGGGAGTGATACAAAAGTCCATGTGCGTAGTGGTCACTGTATTTCGACTGTTGTGGTAAGCTGAGGGTGGTACCAGAGCTATGGAAGACCTCCTGTGTAGTACCAGTGCACAAGACACAGCACTAGGGACCTCAGCAGCTTCAGGCCGGTGATTCTCACGTAGCATCTGATGAAGACACTGGAGAGACTGGTCCTGGCTCTGAGGTGAGCTCAGCAATTGACCTAATGCTGTTGTCCTACCGACCCGTGATCGGATTGGAGGACGTTGGGATCTTCCTAGTACACCTCGCTCTAACTTACCTGGAGAAGCCCTGCAGCGCTGTGAAGATTCTATTCTTTGATTTCTCTAGCGCATTAAACACCATTCACCCGGTGTTTCTGAGGGACCAGCCGGAGTGGACTTACATTTGGCTAAGTGGATCCTTTACTACCTCACAATCAGGTCCAAGTTAGTGAGACCCCCTGACCTTCAGTGTGGGTCTCCCCTAAGGCACGGTGCTCACACCCTTCCTATTTACCTTTTACACTGCAGACTTCATACACAACATGTACAGATATGTCCTGCTTAAGTTATCTGACAACTCCACTTGATCAGCGCCGACGACATGGAGTACAGAAGAGAGGAAGGACTTTGTGACTGTTGCCGGCCAAACCAGCTCCTCATCAACGCGGGGAAGACCACGGAAATGGTGGTGGATTTCAGCATCTACCGATGAACATCCAGGGTATGTACCTCGATGTTCACTGAACCATAAACTGGACTGGACTCACAACGCAAATGCACAGTACAGGAAGGGTCAGCGCAGGCTCTATCTCCTGAGGTGAATGTGGTCTTTTAAGACTCTGTGGTGGCATCAGTTATCCTTTACGATGTGGTCTCCTGGAGCAGCAGCATCACTGAGAGAGAAGCTCTCAGTGAAGGGAGAGGAAGAAGCTGGACAAGGCCAACAGGAAATCCAGCTCTGTCCTGGGCTCTCCTCTAGACTCAGTACAGGAGGTGGGTGATAGAAGGGTCCTGGCAAAACTGTCATCTATGCTGGATCATGAGTCACATGCCCTGCAGGACGTCCTGTCAGCTGTGGAGAGCAGCATCAGTGACAGACTGCTACACTCTCGATGTTTGAAGGAGAGATACAAAGAGAAATGGTCAGTAGTCACCTCATGTCTCTTTCCTAAAATCTAAAAACAGTTTTGAAATCTAGGGCTCATCATGGACTCAGACATTAAGGAAATGTTTTTAAGGTGATAAAATGCTGATGATGTAGTTGCATCAGCATTTTATCACCTTAAAAACTTTCCAGAGTCAAAGGGATAATGTCTCAACCAGACATAGAGAAACTTATTCATGCTTTTATCTCCAGAAGGTTAGATTACTGTAACGGCCTGCTCACTGGTCTCTCAAAACGAGAGTTAAGACAGCTGCAGTTTATTCAGAACGCTGCTGCTCGGGTTCTAACTAACACCAGGAAGTACAACCACATCAGTCCAGTTTTAAAATCTCTGCACTGGCTTCCTGTTGTTCAGAGGATAGACTTTAAAACAGCACTGCTGGTTTACAAGTCTCTAAATGGTTTAACACCAGAATATATTTCTGAAATGCTAGTTGCTTATGAGCCTCCTCGGACTCTGAGACCATCTGGGACAGGCCTCCTGCTCGTGCCCAGAGTTAGAACTAAACAGGGTGAAGCAGCGTTTAAGTTTCATGCAGCAAAAACCTGGAACAACCTCAACTTTAACAATGTTCAAAGGGAGGTTAAAAACCTTCCTCTTTAGCTCCACCTACACTACAACTTAAAGTGTTTATCTGCACTCTTCTTTTAAAATGTTTAAATTTTTCTTATGTTTCTTAATCTAAATCTTGTAAATTGTATTTTATTCCTGTAAAGCACTTTGAGTTACCCAGTGTATGAATTGTGCTATATAAATAAAATTGCCTTGCCTTAGTACAGTCAGTAAACACACAGTTATTAGTGCTGACAGAATGTGATAGTGTTTTTTGCTTGGAATGTCCCCTTCAAGGCTCGCCACATTATATTTGTCACTCCATAGGAGCTGTAATATAGCCTAATGCACTTTCTGCTATATTATTCTGCTCCTCAGATGAAGCGTGTTTCTTGAGAAACACTATTATTTGCAGCTGCAAACTTTTAGTCACTTCACTGCTCTATTGTTTACAAGGTTTAGTGACATCTGTCCCAGCTGCAATTTTCAGTCAGCAGTCTGATGGAACAGAAATACTTCACCTTTAATCAATGCAGCTGTCTCGCTTGATGTAAAATGGCCCTCATGCTATGAGCTTAACTGCAACCTTTTAGGCTTCAAGTCGCTCAGACCCAGTGAGCTGTGAGAGCTGCTGAAGCCTGTCATATAAGTGTGAATAACGGGAGTTGTGGAAAAGGAGAGCTGCTGCTGCTGCTGTGTCACACATCTACCTCTGCTGGACGCACACACGTTTCTTCAGGTTTGCGTGACGTCTAAATATGGATGTACATTTTAACAGCAATTTTTTCACAACTGTATATGATACCTGATATCTAGCCTGATTAACCAGACCGTTTTCCTTTTTTCAAGAGCATAAAGTCTGGTCCCTTTCTCACAGCAAATCTCTTCCTCTGTGATTTTGCAGACGATCAATAATAAGCTATTTGTCTGCAGCAGGGTGTGGTTTGCTGGCTACACTATAGACAAGTGACTCCGCCCGCTAGTCCTAAACATTCAACATAGCTGATGCTGCTACCGAGAGGCCGTATATTTATGCTCTTATCTTGGTTTAGAAAAACCAGCAAAGTATATAAACAATGAAACTGCTCTGGTGTCTGCGCTACTGCTGGCCATCTTAACTAGTGGAGCTAACGTGGCTTCCTTGTGGACCAACAGCTGTGTGGTTCTGCCTTTTTTCACATCACGCCCGGCTTTTCTCTGATTGGTTAGCATTCCTCTTGTAAAGCCCGCCCTTGAAATTTAATGCAAGCAACATTGTACCAGACTAACTTCTTTGAATAGAATAGGAAAAGAGTTAGTTGCAGCTGGCCAGGCTACTGTCTATTGCACCAGTGATAAGGAAAATACAAATGAACCCTACAGAGAAAATTTAAATTGTTCTAAGCTGTATCATCTGACCACTTGAGATGAGGCAACCTCATGTCCCTAAACAAATTTGTAGCCTTACAGAAATGAGAACAAAACAATTTCCAGAGGATTTTCTTATTTAGTTTATCTGGAGCACCACAATGAAACCTGTGCAGACAAACAGGAAAACAGGCAAACCCTGCAAATAAACTGGTGATCATGACCTGGACCTGCTTTGTGTTTTGGAGTGGCATGTATTTTGTGATCTCAGAATTGATTGAAGTTTCCAGGAATTAGAGACAAAACGTTCTTCTTGAAAAGTGTGTCCAGATGCTTAAGGTTTATCCTTTTCTTCAGTGGCATTTGTGTTATGTGTCAAATGTCCAGATAACAGTCCAGATATTTATTACTTAACATTATGTACACAAGCATTTTGAAATAGTTTTGTTAAACAAATATCATTGTAACAAAGTAAAATGTTGTAGGTTTCATACTGAGGTAAGAACCACTATTACAGATTATGCATTACAAGGAACTTGGCTGAAAGCTCTCATTTTAAATATTTTCAACTTTGTGTCGGGGGTACATTGTTGAAACCCTGAGTTATTAACGGTTTAGAGAATGGATAGTTTAAGTTTAATGGATAGTTTAAAGTTAGAGAACTTTTTTCCAGCTCAAAGGGATTGGGGTCCAGACAGGAAGCATCTGGTTAAACCACTCACTCTGAGGGATATAAAGTCAGCTCTGACCATCTGCTCCAGGTGTTACAAGGGGCAACTAATATTAGTTCTTGAGAATATATATATATATATATATATATATATATATATATATATATATATATATATATATATATATATATATATATATATATATAAGACATCATGTATTATATATATATATATATATATATATATATATATATATATATATATATATATATATATATATATATATATATATATATATATATATATATATTTTAATACTAAGTTAATTTCTTTTAAGTGCTACCTACTCTCTCCTGCCACAGGGAGGGTGGCAGGAGAGATCTATTTCTGGCTTTCACATATCAAACCACGCTCCTCCAACACCACCTTGGAGCAAAGGAGGGCCTGACAGCAATGGAGAAGGTCTGCATCACCATTCTGACATCATTAACACTCTTTCCTATCTCCTTCTCATACTAAATATAACATTTGGCTTACTCTTAACATGATGACCATAAACTACATCCACTACCTAGGAGTTAGTAAATTCATTAAGAAATTATGAACTATCAATTTTAGACTTTATAGAAAATTATAGCAAACAGCTAACATTCACTGACTCCCTCTCTAAAGATGCTTTAGCAAAGGCAACACCTGATCAGAAAGTGAACTTGTCTTCTTTCCCTTAACGCAGATTTGGACTGTGGTTAAGAGTGTAATGGTAAATGGTAAATGGCATGCATTTATATAGCGCTTTCCTGCACCCTTCTCGGGCACCCAAAGCTCTTTACATCGTGCTTCCACTCACCCCATTCACACACATCCACTCCTGGGGCAGACAGAGAGGGGGGCTGCCACACAAACGGCGCTCAACCTTCTCCTACCACCACCAAACACACCTCCACAGTCACACACATTCATACACCAGTGCTACGGACACTGGGAGCAAGGTGGGTTAAGTGTCTTGCCCAAGGACACAACGACAGTATGAACTGTGCGGAGAGCGGGAATCGAACCTACTACCTTCCGGTTGAAGGACGGCCGCTCTACCACTGAGTCCAAAGCATAAACTAAT
>JALDNG010000211.1:575000-627500 GCA_024349245.1 Neodontobutis hainanensis
TATAACGGAGACTCCGCCTCACCATTTCATAATAAAATGTTAATTGTTTTGGTTTGTTTCACATTAAAACTATTATATTTGGTGGAGGTAATGTTGACATGTTTGAGCTGCAACTGCTTCCATCTTATTTAAACACTGAGATTACAAGTCTCTTTTGCATGGCAGTCCTGGCCCCATGTGTGTTTGGGGGGGGACTGTTGTACATGTCTTTGGTGGTGGGGGAAACCTATGCAGACACAGGGAGAACATGCAAACTCCACACAGAAAGGCCCTGTCCTGTATGGGGTTTGAACCCAGGACCTTCTTGCTGTGAGGCAGGTGTGCTAACCACTTTGCCACTGTGCCGCCAAGCTAAAGGGATGCGGAAATGTTTTTGGGATTATTTTGCTGTTTTCCATCTTGATTTATTCTTATTTTACTGAAACTGTAACATGCACATTGAAAAAAAATTCTTCTGGGAAATCTCACAAGTGCCCCCTTCATTCAGAATTATTGAAATACACCTTGTAGTTGCAGAGATACAGTACATTTTCCGTATTTTTAGCAGACACCAAAAAACAGGCTCAATTGTAAAGGGTTAAAATCTTTTCCAGTACATCTCACTAAACTTAAGTTGCACATGTAAAGTAATTTGTAGTTAAATAAGCTAATTTTGGTGAAGGATAGTTTATTCCCCACTCCTTAGATCTAGCACTGCTACAAAGGTTACGTCAGAGCAAGATGGCTTCAAGTGGCGTCAAGTCTGACACGAAAATAACCGTCATGCACTGTCTTTGCTCATCTTGAACTCACTTCAAGCTTGTAATTGCTTCATTTGAAATTTTAACAAGAAATTAATTTAGACCGGTCCACTCATTTGGTTGACTCTTATATTGCAGCAAAAAATAATATAGCCCAGTAAACATATTACTCATAGAATGTAATGTTAAAAGAGACACATGGTGTATTGCTGTTTATTGTCTTGTTATTGTTGTTTGTTGCATCATATCATGGGCTTTTTTGGTTTAATAATAGTCCAATGGTTCAATAGTCCATGGCACTTTATTGTTTGTCAGTGTTTATTGGTTGTGTTGAGGTCTAGTGGGTAAAGCGGGTGTCTGACTGTGAGCTCACACTGGGCGAAGTGTATTCTTCTCTGCGTGAGATTCTCAGGTGAACTTAGAGACAAGCACTTAGTCTCGGATAATAACTGTATTTTTGTGGTGCTTATTTGCAGGGGGGACCTCTCAAAAGTCCAAAACTATATCATTGCCTATACTTTCATTTCCATTTGTCTCAAGCTTTCTTGTGGATATTGTCTCCTGAAGATGTATTTTACTTTTGTGAACTCCCAGCCTCCAATGTCACCATTTATTACTCTCCTACACTGCACAATGCCTTTGGACTTTACCTAAAACAACACTGAAATCCAGAAAGAAAACCGTGATAAAGAGTTCACTTTGAGCTGAAAACTGCTCGAAATGAATCGACTGTAATTGTGTGCTTTATTATCCAAATAGCTGCTCACTTTCACAGCCCTGATTGGACCACTGATGAGAGACTGGAGAAGATTACACCATGTAATCTCTTAAAATGAGGAATTTAAAACATATCGCAGCACATGTGTTTGTGACACATGGCTGAAAACAAGCCTCTATTTAGTGATGTTCACATCATAGAGTAATGGAAAATCACCTGTACATGTCTTTGGTGGTAGGGGAAACCACAGTAACTGGAGAAAACCTACACAGACACAGGGAATACATGCAAACTCCACACAAAGGACCTGCCCTGGATGGGACTCAAACCCAGGACCTGCTTCCTGTGAGGCTGGAGTGCTAACCACTCTGCCACTGTGCCCTGTATGTGTTGGTTTTTCAAAATTGCAAACTGAAAGGGAGGGGTTTCCTCTCTTACCAGTTGAACTCAGAATTGATAAAGTCTCTTGGAATTAGAGACGAAACATCTTCACCTTGAAAACTGAGTCCAGATGCTTTTGCTTTAACCTTTTTTTCAAAATGTCCTGGATGACTGAGAACCTTCACAGACGATGTCTTCCTAAGTACTTATGTTTTACCTTTTCTTCTCTACCTAAAGGAACAGAAAAGTAGAGAATATAGACTTTACACATCAGTTAACATAAAAAATAACCACTGAGAGCAACAACTTGTATTTTATATAAATAGGTCTCTACTGATGTTCGAATAATGCATTTCCGTTTACATGGAAAGAAAACAAACTTGAGCTCAACACTACGGGGAAACTAAAGTCGAATGTTTTGGACAAGTCCTTTTTTGACCAAAATGAATAATCAGACGGCATTTGAATAGGCTGTTTGAGTCTGTCTTAAAGATTTAATGTATATTCAAGTTATGTTTAATTTAGAAATGTGCCTTTTATGCCGACTCTGTAACATTGACTGTGCATATCTTACTTACGGAGCCAGGCTGGAGCCGGAGGTTAAAGGCCAGGATGCCAGTGAAAGGACCAGATGTACATTATCTGCAGACTCTTTAGTCAAATAGAGAAGTCAATCATTAGAAGTCTGGACTGAACAGTGCAAAATACTGAGACGGGTCTATACTCATCTGTTTAATGCTAGAAACACAGCTGTGCCTGATCATTGGCCTGTTCTAGCTGTAACTCTAGCTGGCTTCCTTCTAGGCTCCTGCAGTTCATTGTTTGTTTAGCTTTACTTTTTCTTTTGTTAGTTTCTTTTAGGTGATGGCCTTGGTGGTCTTGTTTACACTGTTATTTTCTTTTAGGGTCAGTTTTTGTTAGGCAGGGATTGCGGGTTTGGCCTGTCTCTTTTCCTTCTTTTAAGTTCGGCCAACCCATCTCCGCCTGATTGTTTTGCCCTTGGTCTTTGTTTTTACATTTGTATAAATTGACTGATTCATGCTGGTCCATACTTGTCCAAGACAGATTTGGAGATTATAAAGACTTATCTTATCTTCTATTTTATTCAAAGCTTAAGTATCGGGGCTTATGTTGTCCTAAATCCCTGGTTTATGTATTAAATTACTAATGTTGTCTTGTTTAAGTTTATGTTATGTATCCCCTTTTAGTTTAACGGGGGTCGTAACTCACACAACTACTATTGAATGAGATTCTTGCAGAAATTGAAACGGTACAATTTGTAGGAAACGTGTGGTTACCCATGTGTGAAAATTCAATCTCAGAAAATAAACAATTTAAACCAGAAACACTTACAACCATTCTTGGTCTCCCTTGCTTTTAATCAGTTCCTCAGTTGAGTTCTTTGAGATGGTGTTTTGTGTACACTTTATCTGTCGCTACAAAAAACTTTGCCTTTACAGTTATTAACCATGAACAGATAGGGTCTATTTATACAGCTTTAGATGATGTCGGCTGCTGATATGCAAAAAGACACATATCCAAACATGAAGCCAGTATCCAATGCTCTCATTTTCAAATGCTCATTTTATCTGATTCACCAGCTCATTTGTAGTTACTTTGTACATCTTCATGTTCTCTATCGTATTTATATTTACGATTGATAATTACGATTAGCAGGTTGACGTGTGTACGAGAGTAGGGAGACTGTCTGTGCCACTTACCGTGTGTAAGAGAGAGGTGATGATGCCTCTCGGGGTTGCTATTTTCGACAAAGTCTAGCTAAATTTGGGGTAACTTGAGCAATGGTCTGCTGTGCCTGGTATCACTAAGACAAAAGGTTGTCTCCTTGGGTAATTTTTAACAGGGTATCGTATCCAGTTGATCTTCCACTTTATGGTTCCTGATGGTCTTCACTCCAATCGGATCCACATTATGAAAAGGTGCTCCAGTCAGAGATTTCTGATCTTTTGAAGAAGTGGAATGCTTCAGCTCTCTGTAATGCTGTAAACTCAGATAAGCGTAAGAACGCCAGCTGAGAGGGCTTAATCAAGCTATGAGCATAGTCGGCATTAGCTCAGCATGTGAATGTACTGACTCATCTTTAACTAAGCGAAGATAATTGTGAAATCACACTAGAGTGACACTAAATGCAGAACTACAAACGCAAGTGAGAAGGGGTCCAAAGTTATGGCAGATGGAAGACAATCTGAGAGGTAATGCAGCTTAAACGTGGCCTCTTAAAGGTGTATCACCCTAAAATTCTTGTTTGTGTTACTCAAATCATAGCATTGGACCATTCGGACCATTACATCACCACAAATTTAAATGACATAAAATCAACCCAAGCTTAAAGTTTAGCTTAAACTTTTTTACACTTGGCTTCCCTTTTCTCATTTTATGTTATTTTCTGCACCATTTCTTTGTGGAAGCAAAAATAGAATAAACACCTCTGTATTTTCAGCAGCCATTGATTCAATATTGATTTGTTTTTCTCATACACTCAGTACAACAACTAGACATTTTGGTATCTGATCTGATTGGACACAGCTGTGATGCGGATGAAGTCCTGCAGTCTTACCAAAAAGAGCCTGACTCAGATTTGTGATTTTGTTGCTGATAAACTGATGACGTCTTTAGTGTTTTGCTCTGTTGTGTGTTGTGTCTGTGCTGTATGAGTAATTTTTTTTTACAACAGAATGTTAAATATGGCTACAGTGTCAGTTTTTGGCTGAAAAGTCAGCGGTTTTGTTCACATTTAAAAAATTGTGTTACAGGTGTTGAGAAATGTGATTTAAGTTTAAGGAGGTCTTAGCAATTCTGAAAAACTGTAATATTATTTATAAGACTAGTCTTCAGTCAACGAGCATTCATTTAATCAATCCTTTTTTTATTTACCTTTTGTTTATCCCATATTGTAGCTTTTCTGCGAAAGGTAAGTACATCCAGTGCTGTGTGTCTCAGTGGGATCACTGGTCCTATTTATTGCACAGAAATATCGACTTCTTTGTGTGCACTGTTTGTGGTGTGATGGAGAAACCCTGTGTTTGTGTGCTCTACAGTGGGCCTTGGTTAGTTCCAGAGAAAATGGACAATCCCCTGTGGCTCCAAAGGCAACCAGTGTGTTGCGTCAATTAGGATTCCCATAATACATTTAACAGTCTGGATGTGGCTGATAGAGTTTGCTGGACATCGCATGAAGAATGGATATGAAAGGCTGGTACAAGGTGGACGAGCCTTTGGGCGACTCTGGCCTCAGGGTTTGCTGTATGTATTCTGTGTCTACCACTGCCGCTCTGCACTTGAGGCTTTTTAAATCACCAGCCTGGTAAATTGAATTGCGCACCACCGCTGAATGAATTTCTCTCTCTAAACTTGAACCCTTGGGCCAGCCATTACTGCACAAATTGTTTCTTTCACTCCCATACTCCTGATTTTTATCCTTTTATTTTCTGCACTTCTTTTCTCTCCTAAAAGAATCAGTCATCACCTTGGTTTTTCTTTGATTCGGGTATTCCTTTATATGTGGGTTTGTTCTTTCCTCCGAGGGGTCTCAGTAGGTTACGCTCATATTTGAAACTCTTGTGAAGCTGATAAAAAAAAAAAAAAATGTTAGTAACGGAAGCCTTTGAGAAAGTTCTCTGTAAAAGCACTTTGTGTCAAATGAGGCCAGTTATCAAGTAGCCCATTGGTAAAATGTTTCTGGCCTTGGATGAGTTGAGTGAAGTAGAGGATTTGAAGCTAGATGATGCATTGCTCAGGGTGAGCTAAACAATTTACTGTTAAATTACATTTCCTTTGAAGACACTTTCACTCAATGTATTCATAACCAAGATCAGAAAAAAAATCTGAATCTTTTAGAGGAAATCTCTCTGTGACGCATGCAGTGGAAATTGTGGGTGAATGTCATATGCATGCTGTGTACCTGCAAAACGTGAGTTGTGAAATGTGTTGTGGACACCAACATTTTGTAAAAGTTAAGCGTTAATGTTCTGGTAAAACAAAATAAATTTTGTTTGGATTGAAATAAGCTTTGAGAAGAAGTGTTTCAAACTCAAGTAGCTCGCTGAGGATAAAAGGTTGGAGACCCCATTTGATAAATCTAAGGTGCCCGTATGTAAAGAGCATACGTCAGGAGAATAACTGGACCATTTTCTTCTGACATTCTCCAGAGATGTGTTATAGAAGTTAAAGATAGGACCTCATTATTTCTGACCATCTGCTTTTGTGTAAATCAAATTCTGTTTCTGACAAGCCATTCAAAGACCAGGGACATTGAATGGTTGGGTACTGTTGACTGTTAGGGTAAGTGAGATAATATGATATCCGTAAATCAGTATGCAAATGTTTTTGTTTTTTTTTTAATGGGAGAAAAAGACCAGTTTAATCATCAGGAAACAGGAATAAATATTGGCTTCAATCACAGATGGGTTATGGGGGAGAGATAAAGTTAAAGATAAAAATTAAAGTTGGAGCTTAAAGTTTATGGTCAGCTCTAAACTTCAGTTTGACGTATGTATTAGTATTTTGCAGAGAAAAAAAATGGTTTAATTGTAATATTATTATTATTATTAATACTATTATTATTATTATTATTATTATTATTATGATTATTATTATTATTATTATTATTATTTGTTTTTCAAAAACAAATAAACAAAAAGGGGTTGAGTGGTATAAATGATTTTTAGGCCAAGATAACCACCATTCAAGCACTAGTGAGGCCTTTCACAGACTGGACAATTCTAGGGCACGACCACACAACTGTCTCCAACACTAAAACCTCTTTCGAGTGTAAATAAGAGACAATAAGAAAACCAGATGTGGACTGTTGATCCAACCAGAGCACAGCTTGGTCAGACTCATTTAAAGGCAAGATGTAAAGGGTAAAGCGTAAACTACTATGTTAGCTAATCCATTTACAAATGAATTTGCAAAGGGAATGAGGAAATGCTCTTGTATTGTATTTCTAAAACAAATATATATTTTTTTTTTAAATAGGGATTTTGAAGCAGATGTAATCACTGTAGAATCTATTGCAGATTTTGTAAATGTATTTGTAAAGTGAGTTTAATTGCACAAACTGTGATTCAGTAAATGCTTTTACAATTGCTTTTTTAACTTATCAATTAATAAATTCTATTGCAAATGCATTTGTAATTACTGTTGTAAAGGTAAAGTCCAATACTTTTTAATTAATTGCTTTATTTTTGATTGTTTTGTTTGGTGTTATGAATACATTATGGTTACTTCCTTTTCTCTAATTATAATTTTTCCTAAACATGTGTCAGGAAATGCAACATAAATCTATTTGACTTTAGGGACAGCGGCCTTCAAATGAAGCTTACATTATACTCTACTATTCAGTAGAATCAAAGTAGAAGCCCTGCATCAAATCCTGGTCCTAAGTGGTATTTTGCCTTAAATGTGTGCAATTGTGGCAGAGGTTGAACGTTAAAACGCATTAACTGCATAAAGCCAGATGACATAATGTGAGCCAGAGTAAAGCAGACAGATATAGAGAGTACATTACACAACACTACGAAACCTGCCAGGCCTGCTCACATCTCACGGAGAAACCACTGTACACAGCTCATTTGCATTAGCTTTATTTTATCTTTTGGAGCTCTTGTGCAGCTCACACTGTCGCCAAAAATAATCCTGCAATAAGAAGCAGTGAAGCCAAAGAGCAGTGCTTACTGTGTCATCTCATTTAAACGCCTTTCAGGGCTTCAAAAAACACATTTATCAAGTCACATCATGCTTTTTAGTACAGTGCCTTTCAGTCTGGGGACCCTGAAAATAAGCGTTGAACTGTAGAGGCAGCAGAAGATGGTAAGGGGAATGCTGATCATGAATGCTGATCTAGAATTTAGAATTGATTTGTGAAACTACAGCTTCAGTTGACTCTTAGGAAAAGTATGAAATTTGGAAAGCTGACAGTTTAGTAAATAAAAGAGAGAGGCAGTAAAAGTGCATGATACTATATAGAGTTAGACTGAATATATGGAAAGAAAGTATGAATATTTGTAAATTAAGCTGTAACTATATAGCACCAGATGTGGGACGTATTTGTACTTTGTTACTGCACACAAATTTTCTAGGTATCTGTACTTTACTTGAGTATTTATTTATCTTACGAGTTTTTACTTTTACTTCCAACTTTTGAACACAAATAGATGTACTTTCTACTCCTTATGTTGCGTTCACACCAAGCGCAAATTGCGCGAATAAATCACGCTATTCGCGCGTAGTTGGACGCTTGCACATTTTGAGTTTACTCGCTTTATTCGTGCGTGAAATTTGCTACATTCGCGAAATTCACTTAACAACAGACGAATTCACGTCATGGGAGGGGCTTCTGCCAGGTGGGTTGTCTTCGGTCTCGTTGAAGGATGGTTAAGATGGATTTTGTCAAGAGAGTAGCTGAGCTCTATTAACTTTGGAGGACTGAAAACGGTGTGAACTTGTTCGGCGCTGTGCGGGGTCTATCGGTTGCTTCAGAGGGGACCCAGCTCCTGTCACGGGTGCTGGCCCAGGGAAGGAAAAGACTCCAATGCAGACACCCAGAACTCCAATAAAACGTGAAACAAAAATTTATTTAAGGTGAACAACAGATGAGCATACAAAAATCCCAAAAAAACCAAAACTCTCCCAGAACCGATAGGCAAAAATCCAGAGATAAAAATATACAAAAACAATGGACTAAGAAGAATCACAAGCGACAGGAACAGAGACAGAACTTACGGGTACCGAAGACGAAGACGAAGACCATGACCATGACCATGACAAAGACAAAGACAATGACCTGGTACTGAGGGGAAGGACAAACAGGTATAAATAGACACAGACAACAAGGGACAGGTGAAACACATTAGGGCGGAGCAGGTAATCACACAGGAGGGAAAGACACAAGGCAGGAAGTCAAACAGAGACACAGACAAGGGCAAGACATATCAAAATAAAATACATGAATTACAATACAAACTAGAAACAATAAAAAACAGACATGAATCCTGACAGTACACCCCCCTTAAAGGCCGACCACTGGGCGGCCTAACACTCCTATAACCCAAAAAATATTCTTCCCAGACATTTCCTGGGTGGGCGGAGGGAGGTCTGGTAGGAGGGAACACAAGTCCACTGGACAATGGCACGGGGACACACTTGGGAAAAGCTTGGGGAAAACAGATGCGGCGGGTCCGGCCCTTGGAAACGGTTCGGCCGGACGGGGCGCTAGGAAAGATACAGAGGTGTCGGATCCAGCCCTCAAAACTAGTGGCTGGACGGGACGCTCGAGGAATGTTTGATGAGTTGGGTCCGGCCCTCTGAAACTGGTCGGCCGGACGGCGCTCGGGGAACACTTGATGCGTCGGGTCCGGCCCTCTGAAACTGGTCGGCCGGACGGGGCGCTCGGGACACAGATGCGGCACGTCCCGCCCTCGAACTGGTCGGCCGGACGTGGCGCTAGTAGAAGGGGGAGATACCGGGATAGGCACCAGGGAGGAAAACAATTGTGCCGGGAACGGAAACTCTCAGACGGGACTCGCAGACGGACAGCACACAGGACAAGGCAAGGACAGACGGACAGAAACTCAGGACCAGGTAGGGACAGAAACTCCGGACCAGGTAGGGACAGAAACTCAGGACCAGGTAGGGACAGAAACTCAGGACCAGGTAGGGACAGAAACTCCGGACATGGCAACGACAAAAACTCCGGACATGGCAACAAAAACTCCGGACATGGCAACGATAAAAACTCCGGACATGGCAACGACAAAAACTCCGGACATGGCAACGACAAAAACTCCGGACATGGCAATGACAAAAACTCCGGACATGGCAACGACAAAAACTCATGAACAGGCTGGGAGAACAAGGAACAAAAACTCATGAACAGGCTGGGAGAACAAGGAACAAAAACTCATGAACAGGCTGGGAGAACAAAGACCAAAAAACACAGGGCCAGGCTGGGAGGACAAAAAACACAGGGCCAGGCTGGGAGGACAAAGACCAAAAAACACAGGGCCAGGCTGGGAGGACAAAAAACACAGGGCCAGGCTGGGAGGACAAAGACCAAAAAACACAGGGCCAGGCTGGGAGGACAAAAAACACAGGGCCAGGCTGGGAGGACAAAAAAAAAACAACAGGTCCAGGCAGGGACAAAAAACCCCACAGGACCCCGGGGGGAGGAACCGGACGGGGCCGACCACGGAGCATGGGAACCGGACGGGGCCGACACGGAAGGCGAGAAGAAAGGACCGGCCGGGAGCAGAGGGGAAGGGGCCGGACAAGGAAAAAGCCGACGAGGGAGGACCACACAGACGACCAGACGAGGAGAGACCAGACGAGGAAGGACCGTAAGGACGACCAGACAAGGATGAACCAGACGAGGAAGGACCGTAAGGACGACCAGACAAGGATGAACCAGACGAGGAAGGACCGTAGAGATGAACCAGACGAAGGATGAACCAGACGAAGGATGAACCCGACGAGGGATGAATCCGACGAGGGATGAATCCGACGAGGGATGAATCCGACGAGGAGGGACCAGACGAGGGATGAATCCGACGAGGAGGGACCAGACGAGGGATGAATCAGACGAGGAGGGACCAGACGAGGGGTGAATCAGACGAGGAGGGACCAGACGAGGGATGAATCAGACGAGGAGGGACCAGACGAGGGGTGAATCAGACGAGGAGGGACCAGACGAGGAGGGACCAGACGAGGGGTGAATCAGACGAGGAGGGACCAGACGAGGGATGAATCAGACGAGGAGGGACCAGACGAGGGATGAATCAGACGAGGAGGGACCAGACGAGGGGTGAATCAGACGAGGAGGGACCAGACGAGGGGTGAATCAGACGAGGAGGGACCAGACGAGGGGTGAGCCAGATGAGGGGTGAGCCACACGAGGGGTGAACTCTCTGGGGGCTGAGACGTACTCTCAGGGAAAACTCTCTGGGGGCTGAGACGTACTCTCAGGGAAAACTCTCTGGGGGCTGAGACGTACTCTCAGTAGAAATTCTGGGGCTGACACGAAGACTCTGGAAACAGTTCTGGGGCTGACACGAAGACTCTGGAAACAGTTCTGGGGCTGACACGAAGACTCTGGAAACAGTTCTGGGGCTGACACGAAGACTCTGGAAACAGCTCTGGGGCTGACATGAAAACTTCTGGAAACAGCTCTGGAGCTGACACGAAGACTCAAGTGAAGCTCAGGGCCTGACATGAAGACTCAAGCAGGAAAAACGCCAAGAGCACGGACACAAACTCAGGCAGGGGAAAAATCGGCAAGTGCACGGACAAAAACTCAGGCAGGGGGAAAAAAAAATGCAGGAGCTCTGGGGTTGCGGAGTCTCAGTTAGGACCAGGTCATTCTGTCACGGGGTGCTGGCCCAGGGAAAGGAAAAGACTCCAATGCAGACACCCAGAACTCCAATAAAACGTGAAACAAAAATTTATTTAAGGTGAACAACAGATGAGCATACAAAAAATCCCAAAAAAAAACAAAACTCTCCCAGAACCGATAGGCAAAAATCCAGAGATAAAAATATACAAAAACAATGGACTAAGAAGAATCACAAGCGACGACAGGAACAGAGACAGAACTTACGGGTACCGAAGACGAAGACGAAGACCATGACAAAGACAAAGACAAAGACAAAGACAAAGACAATGACAATGACAATGACAATGACAATGACCTGGTACTGAGGGGAAGGACAAACAGGTATAAATAGACACAGACAACAAGGGACAGGTTAAACACATTAGGGCGGAGCAGGTAATCACACAGGAGGGAAAGACACCAGGAAGTCAAGCAGAGACACAGACAAGGGCAAGACATATCAAAATAAAATACATGAATTACAATACAAACTAGAAACAATAAAAAACAGACATGAATCCTGACAGCTCCATGAGTTTCACAAACTATGTTGTCAACTACAGTCTTCTGAACAGTTATTAGTACAGTCAATATAGTATTATGTCTATAAAACTGTAAATTGTATTTACAATTGTATTTATAACATTGTGTTGCATCCCTTATTTGTGTTTAATTTTTTAATAAATGGAGCCTGCCTCCAAAAGGAATCTGAGTCATTGTTTCTCATTAATACCACAACACTGGTCCAGTCATAACTGATTTCTTACTGTTCTATTGTAGATGTGTTTGCAATAGGATATAATAAAAATGAACACATAATCATAAGTATTCTAGTCGTAAATACTGAACATTATAAACTTTCTTCTATTTCATTATAAATAAATCAGTTTGACATATTGAAATGTTTTTGTGACATATAAACCATGATGACTATTTGCACAAACACATCAAAACCTTTGGACATTATATAAAACATTTATTAAAAAATATGGAATTATGAAACTATACACAAAACATATTGCACTATTTCCGAGCAGGAATAAAATAATCCTAAAGTGAAGGAGAGGAGAACTGATCCTGCAGTGACAGCTGCCTCATTTTAAAAACTATACATTGGGTTACAAATGAAGCAGAACTGTGCTGCTTTAATAAATTAATATATGTATTTGATATTTGACAAATTCTTTCATCCAAGACAGTAACCTCTGCAGAGAAGGGACCAGACTCAAGAGAAGAGCTCATCCTCTGAACATGGAGCTGGAGCTACAGCATGTGTTTCAGGGAGCTTCTGAACTGGGTCTTCTCTGGGCTCTTCTCTGGGGTCTTCTCTGGGGTCTTCTCTGGGGTCTTCTCTCGAGTCTTCTCTGGGCTCTTCTCTGGGGGTTGCACTGTATGAAATGACACATAAAAAATGCAGAAAAACATTATCAACTCATTAACAAAGCACCAGGGTTGTGTCTGTATGTGAATGTAAGAGGCTATGAGGGCTTTACTTGTAAATGATTGTATGATATGTATATATTACCTGTACACACCTGTGGAGACAGCAGCAGATGTGGATGGGGCAGAGGAAGCAGAAGCAGCAGTGGGGACCAGGGCTCACTGGAATCAAAAGTCAGCTCTGTCATGAATATATATATATATATATATATATATATATATATATATATATATATATATATATATATATATATATATATACACATTATCATATTAAATATTTATACAAGTTAACATTTGAACATTACACCAGTCACAAACAACACATATCCCTGTGTGGTTTTTCCACACTCATGTCTCTGAATGCCCTGTTGCTTCTGTCTTGCCCTGGTCCTCGGGTGGTCATAAACCTCGGACCCCTCTCCACAGTCCCGCTGGTCTCTCGTGAGAAGACTAGGGGTCGAGGAAGGACAGAACGGCAGAGTACTTCCACTTTTGTCCCTAACCCACTTCTCTTCTCCTTCTCCTTTAAATACATGTTTCTCAGGCTCTTTCTGCACACTTTCTCTGGATAAACACATAGAGTCATCAGTAGAAAACTAGTTGTAAAGTACGGCAAATTAGCTCCGGCTTTAGCTAGCTAGTTGGCTCAATATATACACGACTCTAATAAATTAAAAGTCGTTTTGCAACTTACTGTAGTTTTTCGACCTCCCACACACTTTCCTTTGAGTAAGAACCTTTAAGATTCCTGGCTCTGTAAAATTACAAAAATGTTTCAGTATCCCACAGGCTGCACCGATAACTTCATCCTCCATTGTTGTTTTGGATTTCTGCCTCTATGGTCCTCCTCCGTTCGTAGCACGTCACTACTAGAGCAAGCTCCTGATTGGTTAACGCGCGCAAATTTTCGCCAAACTTCAGATTTGAAGCGTTGGCGCAGGATTTCCACGCGCCAAATCGCGTCTTTGCATTGACTTAACATGTAAATCACTCGCTTAACGCTTAATTCGCGTTTGGTGTGAACGCAGCATAACATTGTCGGACAACAACCTTGTTGCTTTTACAACCTCTGCGGATGACAACATGACGTAAACGTAACTAACACGAGAGGGAAAGTCAAGCGCCAAAATAAGAGAAGGCATCTGGCCAGTGTGGGGTTTTCTGCAGCGATGTGGATGAAGAAAGACATTAGGCATCTATGGCAGTATTTAAGATAACTGTTCAAGGTTGTTGGTTACAAGAATGATGAATGGCTTAGCTTATTTTGCATATCTGTAAGTCACTTTACAACGTGAGCAGTGCTATTGAAGAACAAAATAAAATATATTTAGAAGTAGAATGAGTTGTTTTTAACACAGGTATCCGTACTTAAGTACACAATGTTAATATTTTTGTCACCTCCAATTAGCACGGAAGTCATAGTTAGACTCTAATCTGTATTAAATGAATTTGCACACAGATTTAACACAGATAAATATGTGGGATGAATATACATTATGAATATTAGTCTGTTTATTATGGGTGTTTCTCAATGTCAAAGCTCCTTCATTCAAAACTAATTCCTCCAAAGCCAAGGACAGTGTCCTTTCTTGGTTTAAATTAATGCAAAATGAAACAGGCTTCCAAGTGAAGTCTTGCCTTCTACGCACACCTTGTGTTTACATTCACAGCACACCCTTGATAGTAATGCCTACTGCGGAAAGACCGAGCTTGAAGGGGAATTTTGAAATTTTAATAGAAAAAAAAAGGGGAACGCATGCACTTTTTGTCTTGTGGCTTGTCGCTGTCTAAGGCTGTACTGTCTGGGCAAGTACATACGCAAATGTGCTGTAAATAATGATAAATAGCCTCATAAGCTAGCGCCTGTCAGCAGCAGAACTCTGCATAATACTGGGCTCAAACTAAAGTAAGATCACCAAATCTACCAGCCTGTGACAGCCACAATACCTGTTGGCTTTATCTAATAATAATTATGTTTACAGACCACATCAATAATGAGACACTAGTTCAGATCTTATCAATAGTAATATTTGTCTGAAACTACTGTACTTCTAGTGTTTTCTTTACCATTTTAATTTTAATGAATACATCAAAAATCCAATAATAAACCCTACCTCTTTCTTTCTCTGTTAAACAGGTCATTACTGTGGATTTGAGCCCGTCCTGCTGCAAGTCTAGAAACAGCCAGACAATCTAAGTAGAAGAAGAAGTGCTTGGTGGGTACGTGGATAGATGAATCGTCTATTCCCTAATCCCGTCAAAACTACAAAAGGAAAATAGTTTTATAATGGTATAAGTTTTTGTTTCTTTTATAAAATGAACAAGGTAAAATAAAATACTGACAGACATTTTAAAAAGCTTAAGAAACGCTTGTAATTTTACTTTCCTATTTTGCTTTGCTAATTATCAGAGGAGAGCAGCATGACTGTGAAGTGACATTTAATTGTACACAACATGTTTTAATAAAGCAAGATAGGGGCTTGTGTGGCCTTTTGAGGAACTTCTGTGGAAACGATTCCGTTGTAAATTGTTATCAATAAACCCTCCACTGATGTTATCTTACAAACAAGATGGGTGCACATTTATTAAGTATCAGTTTATCCCAGTTTCAGAACTCACCAAAACATACCAACACACATAAAGTCTTCTTTAATGCACTTTAAATGCAAGTTAATTTTTTCTGGAAGATCATCTCTCCATCTCTTTCTCGTAACTTCAGCCATGTGTATTGTACTCCTGGCTTTCTTATCATATCCTCAAGTTTACTACTGCTGTCATTAAAGCAGCAGTATCAGAGATTTCCAATGATATGACATTACAAATCTGGAGGCTGTGGGACGACCATCAGGTAGAATAATGGACTGACAGCTTGAGTTGCCGATTGCTCCTCTTTTATATTCATGTGCAAAGTGAGGTGGCTCCAACAGAAAGTGGCTCAGGCATGTGAATATGTGTGAGAACGGACAGTTAATGTCCATTCAAATAAACCCGTAATTTATTGGATCAATATGGCATGGCTTTCCTGTCCATAAAAATCATCACTTTTACCAC
This sequence comes from Neodontobutis hainanensis, assembly GCA_024349245.1. Taxonomy (NCBI): domain Eukaryota; kingdom Metazoa; phylum Chordata; class Actinopteri; order Gobiiformes; family Odontobutidae; genus Neodontobutis; species Neodontobutis hainanensis. The sequence continues at coordinate 590,722 of JALDNG010000211.1, forward strand.
TCTTCCCTTTCTTGTCCTCCAACTGTCCTCTCTGTTTTATTCCCCACTTTATTCGTCCACATATCCCATCTCCTTCCAACATGATTTAGTGGTAGGACGCTATAGCATTACCCTGAGTTAGCACCCAATTTAATACTCTCCTTCTGTCTTCCATCTTCTCCTGGGCTTTCTCATTCTCTGAAGCATTGTCTGTTCCGCCCACTACAGCTGCTCCTGTGTGTCCTGTAAACAGCCAGTAACCTCTAGTCGCTCCACTCCAAAAACAAGCCACTCCTGCCCTGCCTCATGGAGTGCTAATGGAAACATGTGAACAAGAGCAAAGGATTTTACAGATAACACTGTCACGGCTCATGGACTGTCCTCTCGAGCTGAACACACGGATGGAGAGAAACTTCAGAGGTAATACACATGGAACGTTTTCTCTGTCTTAATGGTTGTTATTCTGTATTAGGGTAAGGAAAAGGTTAACCTTGAGTTAAAATAAGTGGCACAAAGATAGTGATCTTTATGTCATGAAACAACTTTTTCTACTTATATTGTTTAAAAGTACGCTTCCAGTTTGAAGCAAATGAGCAGGGAATGAGCAGTGGTGGTCTTCTCTATGTCCCTCTATGTACAACCCTATGTTTCCAAATTTAGATGATATATAGGCCCTATGTTCCCATAGCCTATACCCCCACATTTCTATGAAATTGTTTGGGGTCTGTGTGTGGGTCTGGATGCAGGATTACACAAATACTAGTCTTCTGCTTTGATTTGCATGTTAGGGATTAGGGTAGGTATAGGCTGTACAGGGTATCACATATATGGCTGCTAATAGGGATAGTAAAAACACAAATTAATTAAAGATAGGCTTCTAAAAGTTCAAAAACTACAAATAGGGAATATGTTATATACAGTATGCAGCCTAAAGGTCGATTTAGACTTCGTCGGTGTACGCCGTAGAGTGTACGTCGAGGCTACGCACGTAGGCGACGCCGTCGTGAGCATTTATACTTCTGCGTATGTCTGTTTTGCTCTGCAGTACACCAAACGCTAGTTGACGTGAGCGGGTTCCACTGTGTTTGAAACGACATTTCAGTCTCCCCACGGAGTTGTGCCATGGCAAAACAACATTGTGTGTCGTGGTCAACCTGGTGTGTAACTTGTATTGGTGTAAAATATAATGCACCAATAAATGACATGAGGGATATTTTATTTTTTTTAAGTTTGTACTATACATACAAATGGTCGAACTACGTATAAGATAATGCACCATGTAAAGGTGCAATGGTCTATAATTGTTTACATTAAATAGATGCAAAAGAGCAAACTATACAAATAAATTAAATGTAAGATAAAATATGCATACAGCAGGAACCAACATAATGGGTTTAAACTATATACACAAATTGTTTGATGTAAAAAATATTAAAAACAGGTGCAAAGGTCTTGAATTGTATTAAATTATTGTATTAAAAATAGATGCAAAAGAGCAAACACAGACACATGTACAACTATTTGTTAATGTTTATTTGCAATAACCTTCACACATTTTTGGAAATAGCAGTATTTTTTTTTATAAAAAGTGTAAAGTACATACAAATATGGGCATGACAGTGCAATGTATTAATGTGCAATGATCTACAATTATTATCAAAAATAGATGTAAAAGAGAAACTTCACAAATGATACAAACTACTGTATAACCTGCATGAATTGGTGTGAACAGACAATAAATAAAAAGCTAAAGTGCAAACTATATACAAAAATAACTAAAAAGCAAAAGTGCAAACTGCAGATACAGTGCATTTCCGTATGCATTGCCTGCGCTCTGTGGTCCTCCGCATATATCTGCAACAGTTTGTCCAAACCTGTCGCTCTCATCATTGCCTTGACACAGTCTCTGTTGCAGCTCCACCCGAAGATCCTCCAACTGAGCCTCCAGCCGAGCAACCTGCACTTGGACCCAGTCATCTTTTTCCTTTCTCTTCCTTTTTGTGCCATTCTTGGACTGGGGACAGAAGAGATGACTGGGACAGAAGAGATGACTGGGGACGGAAGAGATGACTGCTGGGACAGAAGAGATGACTGGGGACGGAAGAGATGACTGCTGGGACAGAAGAGATGGCTGGGGACAGAAGAGATGGCTGCGGGACAGAAGAGATGGCTGCGGGGACAGAAGAGATGGCTGCGGGGACAGAAGAGATGGCTGGGGACAGAAGAGATGGCTGCGGGACAGAAGAGATGGCTGCGGGACAGAAGAGATGGATACAGGGACAGAAGAGATGGCTGCGGGACAGAAGAGATGGCTGGTGATGGGAGCTACCACTTGGTAATTGGTCATCATCGCTGTTGGCTGGGGTCTCACATCCGATAAACCAGTGGAGTTTGAGCTGGTATCAGTCCCATCCTGTGATTATGAAAAAAATAGCAAATACTATAAGTAATACATAAAAGATGATGCATTCATTGTTAATTCATAGATAGATAGAGCTATAATAACAGCATATTCATACATTGCAAATGCTAAATTGTTGCATTTGTATTTTCTGTAAGCCAAATAAAATTACAATCTATTATATTATATAAATACAACCCATTACATATAATTACAACCTATTACACATGCTTTTGGACTCACAGGTATATTATTTTTGCAAAAAAAATCAATACCCCATGTGCCATATTATAGTAATGCCTAGCATTGCTAGTTAAGTTAGCTAACCAAAACACAATAGAGGTACATAAAAGGACGTGCATTATTTACCTTATCGTCAAAGTTTGACTCTGTTAGCAGATGTTTGACATGAGGTGCCAGCCAAGATAGGAATATTTAAAACGCTGGGATTTTTTCCTCCTGGATCCCCACTCCTCGAGGCGAAGTTTTTTACGGAGACAAACGCATTTGTCTCGAGAGTTCTTCCATCTCTTCGCACTCCACTACATCCAAACCGACGTTGGAGATGGCTGTATTTCCTCACTTCTTCAATTAATCGCTCGGTCACTTGGTCCATTTCCGTGTTGGCTCTTCAATGAATTTCGGAATTTAAAAATGGCGGGCGGTCCAGAGTGCAGAAGATCATTCCGGAAATTTGTAGGAGGAAACGTGATACAACCAAGCTGACCAATCACAGATCTTGCAGAGGTGCGCATCAGGGTACAGCGTAGGGTTCGGCGTATGGTACATGTCACTGCGTATGCTACGACGTACCTACTACGCGCACCCGACGCAGAAGTATAAATCAGCCTTAACCCTAAATTAACCTTAATTTGTTAAGAGATTGAGTAGTGGGCAATGGGGAAGAGTCCCTTACACTTACAGTATCTGGAAAGAAAGTTTTGTTTTAACCTCATTGATCTGGCTTTGAGGCTTAGGCTTTCTGCCTAAAGCAGCTCTTTGCAGGTCTGGCAGTTTCTGTGCTGTTTTTGTTTGGATATTTCTTGATTAAGCTCCCCCTACAGTTTTGTTGTAATGTTAAAAAACACTGTCGTAAGAACTCACTGGCTACGAGCGTCTCCCTGCCCTCCTTTCTTCTCTTCGTTTGACTGTGAGAGACTCTCTGCTGTTGCTTCTTTTCTATCGGCTCTCCCATGATGAATGTCTGAGACTGATTGGAGAGAGTGTTAATGAGTGTAGATGCGGCAGTAGCTCAGTGGGTATAGCAGTCGTCTTTCAACCTGAAGGTAGGTGGTTTGATTCCCGCCTCCCCACAGTTCATACTGTCGTTGTGTCCTTGGGCAAGACACTTAACCCACCTTGCCTCCAGTGGCTGTAACACTGGTAATTACCGTAGAAGAATGTAAGTCGCTTTGGATAAAAGCGTCCAGCTAAATGAATAAATGTAAATGTAATGTAAATGAGTGTAGTGTTGTTAAGCAATTGGATTCTTGTGAGAACCGAGTCTCCTGCAAGACTTCTTGATTCAAACGGTCTTCGGACGGTTTACAGGCAATTCTTGCATGGCTGTTTTTTCTGCTAAGAGGCGATAGAGGGGGTTGGGACAAACCCTATTCGCCATCAAATAAGTCATTAAGACATCACAATGGCTCCAAAGCTGTTATGGGTGAAAATCCTGCAAAGTTCTTTTTTTTAAATGCAACACTTTTGTTTTTGCACCCATTTTTCATGAGCTGAACTCAAAATACTTTTTCTATATATACAAACGGCCTATTTCTTTCAAATATTGTTCACAAATTTGTCTAAATCTGTGGATTTAGCTTTGCGAGATAATCCATCCACCTCACAGATGTTGCATATCAAGATGCTGATTAGAGAGCATGATTAGTGCACAGGTGTGCCTTAGACCACAATAGGCCACAATAAGAAATGTGCATAAAAATGTGAAAATGAAAAATGGGGGCATGTTGTTGCATTTAGATTTTTTTTGTCCACTATTAATAGATTGATACAGAATTGATTTAGTTGAAGTGCTACCAGTGTTAGGTGACCCATTCCTCTGCATCAGATGGAGTTTGTTTTTAGCCCATTCTCCCTGGCAGAATGGCTTTAGCGCTGTCATATTCTTTGGACTTCTCATGTGTATGGCCCTCTATAAGTCAATCTATAGTATCTCTATTGGGTTGAGGTCTGGGCTCTGACTTGGCCACTCCAAATGGCAGATTTGTTTTTTTCTGAAGTCATTCTGTTGTGGACTTGTTTTGGTGTTTTGGATCATTGTCCTGTTGCATCATCCACCTTCTACACAGTTTTAGCTGACAGAATTGTCTGATAAATTTGGAAATTCATCTTCCCCTCAATAATTGCAAGCTGGCCAGGCCCTGATGCAGCAAAACAGGTCCAAATCATGATGTTGCCTCCACCATACTTTACAGTTGGGATGATTTGTTTATGATGATAAGCCGTGCCCTTTCTATGGCAGATGGAACGCTGTGTGTTTAATCTTAGTTTCATCAGTCCACAAAACTGTATCCTGGGTGTATGTGGAAGAGTGGTTAACACTCTTACCTTACAGCAAGAAGGCTGTGAGTTCAAAACCCAGGTGACTCAAACATTCTCAGCTGACTCAGGTCTTTCTGTGAGAAGTCTGCATGTCCTCCTTAATTGACCACTCTAAAGTGTCCCTACTTAATGAATGAGAGAGTGAATGGTGGTTGAAAATGAATGTGTTCTTTATCCAGAGAGACATGTAGACAGAGTATAATTGATGGTCAGGTTTAATTCTTGCAAGAATGAAGCAAAAGTACAAACATATCAGAATGGCACAGGATGTAGTTTACTTGGAAAAGTAAACAGTACATGAGATTTTGTATCATGCAGTAAAAGCTGTAGGAGCCGTATCTTTCACACCCAGCACAAGCTCCCAGGTGCAGAAAGGAGTCCGTGGCAAGTAATGTATACGTCTAGTCATGCCTATGTTGATGTTTGGATTAGCATGAAGGACATGACATGATCAGATTTGACATGGCCTGAAGAGAACTAGGAGCACCCAGTAAATATAAACCATAGGGAATGTTTATAAAAAAATAAATAAATAAAATTATTATAACATTCCCCTCTTTATGCTGATAAAACATAATAGCTTGGGTGAGAATTGTATACTATGGCAGGAGCGAAAACCAAGCAGGGCAGATGACCTAGCCTAAGTACAATTGACCATTCGGTAAATAACCTATCGCTGGGGAAAACTCTTGTGCCCACCCCTCAAAGTCGGCGACAAAACACAACAAAGACATTAAGTATATATATAATCCTTTGTAACCCTTTCCTGCTTATGTAAAGAAACAATTCTTGATTGTCGCTCCTCTGAAAGCTCTTTTTGGCGAGGTATGACTCACATATGCGAGTTCTTCTTATGCAGAGCAAACTCCAAAAGTTTGAGGGTAGCTGTAGCCCACACCTCCAAACGTATTATCTTAACAAGACTCCAGGTGTGCTAAAACTGGACTCCAATTAGCTTTTTTGAGGTCATTAACTCAAGGATTGACTTATTTTTTCTACTGCCATTTTGAATGTAGAATGTGTGTTCAAAAAATACCCTTGACTTAGATGAAGATCAGATCACATTTTAAGACAAAAATATTCAGAAAACCATGGAATTCCAAAAGGTAATCTTGACACTGTAACTCTGTGTTACATAACTCTTGCTTTAATGTAAACTTGCTTTGTTGAACTCTTCCTTTCTGTCTGCGCACATCCTCAGTCTCCTTGTGTCTGTCAGTTTCCATGTGAATGCTGCAAAGAGGTGATTGTTAACATTATTAAAATAAACCTTAATTCCACCTGCTTCCACTGTTTGCATGTCAGGACAATTCCATTCCACACGTGGTACACCCTGTCGACAGGTGCCTTGTGTCCCGGGGGCTGCAGTGTCCAGGACAGGACGCTCACTAATTTAGCTCCTCCTTGAATATAAATAATTAGCTCTATACTAGTCCTTTCTCTGCAGGAGCTGTGGGAGTCAGCTCTGTGTTAGCACAGCACATTTACCTCAGTGTTATTGAGATGGACGGCCAGGGCACTCTTATCACCAATAACAAACTGTGTTCATCGTTATTGAGTCGAGAACAAACTCAACAGAATGAATCAAGAAACAGGCTCGGTCTCTGAAGGATAAAGTTGGATAAAGTCTGCTGCAGGCTAAACCTTGAGTAAATTAGAATGAAATGTTTCTTTCGCTCTGTGAAATTGCAAAAGTTTTCAGGGAACAGCGATACAAAACAGCCACTGGCACAGTTAAAATTTCTAACAATCAATGTATGGAACCATTTATTTATTTTACTTGGTTATATTAAAAGCTTTTCATGAAAACCACAGGGGTACAATTAAATGGGAAAGTATATAGCTCAAAATGAAAGTATCACTAATAAACCTTTGGCTGTTTGTAAGGTGAGGGCCCCCCAGACGTGCATAAATTTAGCATTTTCCCATAGTTCACTACATTAGTTAAGCCTCTAAGGTCCAAGGCAATTTTAAAGCTTTTGGGTCGCATGGTATTTCTGCACTAGAGAGTCAAGTTCTTTCTTTCTTTTTTTGATATGTAACCAGTATTATTGTGATTGACTTCAATAAACGATCCGGCACTTTGTGTTGTTCTCAGAATTCCATGTCTTTAAGTAATCTATCCACAGTGAGGTTTACGACCATTTGAATGCCTCAGCTTCACCGGTGTCCCCACTGCGCTCATCAGCCTTGCTTTCCAGCAGCAGCTTAAATTCCTGTAACTCCCAGATCAGCACTGGACAGAGAGAGACTCGACTCGATGGGAGTTAATGGATATGGGTACGGAGAATGAGCGGTAGTAGCTCAGTTGGTAGAATGGCCTTTCCTTTGACCGGCGGGTGGGCAGGTCAATCCCCGCTCGAAAACAACATCCCAAAACATCATAACATCCCGCTCTCCCCCACATACTATCGTTGTGTCCTTGGGCAAGACACTTAACCTACATTGCCTCCAGTGATGTTTTGTAACACTGGTAAATAGCGTATGTAAAGCACTACAGTAGGTGGAAAAGAGCTATATAAAGATTACTATTATGCAATGATTTTATTCTCCTCTTTTTGACTGGTCATGAGGTCGCTCCACTGTGGTCATATAAACCCTTTTAAACAACATGAGCTGCACACTCATGACAATTGACAACAAACGTTTAGTGGACAGCAATACACTGAACAAAAAGGCACTAGAATTGAGCAAGAACAAGATTTTGGAAAATGTCAGTCAGTGAGGTGGTAGCGAGTGGCTTGATATTTAGGCTACATCAGCTAAAAGCTACACATTACAAGTCAAGGGAGGTTTAGGACTACATTATGCTTCCCTGCTTCCATTAAAAACTTTAAAAGTGACTGACAACCTTTCAACAAATCTGGTAGATCTACATTAAGGCTCACGTTGCCATTATAGACATGAATATTATTTAAAAGCAGCCAAGTCCTTTGGTAAATTAAGACAGACAGCCTCTAAAGGTTCTTCATATAAATAAACAGGAAATACATGTTCAATAGTGTTGTTGAGGTAGTGGATGTGATCTTTTTGATAACTTTGCTTGTGGAAACATTTATACAGAGAGCGATTAATCAGCCTCAATATTTTACATGTATTACTCCACTGCACAGTTTTTTATATTAATATTATATGAATGAGACCTTAGGTAACAGCTACCTCACATAGTCTGGACTGGTACAAACATTGTACAAGAAAATATTTCCTCCCTATAACATTGTAGTTTAACACTATAGTGTCCAGAGCCTTCAACCGCTGCACACTAGTGTGCAAAGAGAGGTCATCAGCTGTGCTGTGGGAAATTATCCAATTTTTACGTAATTACTCCAAAAATGAGTTGAGTTGAGTTGAGCTTTTTTGTCATTCCGCTACATTTGAGTACATACAGTGGAACAAAATGTCCTGCCTCAGAGAACCAGTGCTACATAAGTACAAACATACAAGCATGACGTAAGACACTATAAACCTATACATGACTAACCTAAATAACAGTAAAAATACAAACTATACAAATGCTTAATTAATTGCTGTAATATTAAAATTTCTATAAATGTGTTTATTTGGTTGAAGTTTACAATTTCTAATTATTATAATAATAATAACCTTTAGCTGCAGTGAAACAACTTGCTGTCAGTTCTCATTGAACTTCTTGTGTGGCATTGTTAGTTTTTATTGGTGATTTTATTATTATTTGTATGTGTTGGAAACTGTGTTGTTTGTAAATATACCAAAATTAATATGTAATTTAACAAATATTACAAAATTTAGTATATTTGGTAATTATTTTGGTGTGATTTTATTAATCCTCATGTAAAGATTTAGTTTTTAGGTCTCTTTAATTAAATTAAAAACCAAATAAATTGAGTCAGTCTAAATCTGAATGGTGACTTAATAACTGTACAGTCTTTGCTGTTGGTGTTGGTGAATTATTTTGTTTATTTTTTTATGTAAAACACTGGTTTAAAGGACACACTACAAACTAAATCTACAAATGCAAAGCACTAACAAAGACAGCATTGACTTTCTCTCACAAAACATACATTTTACTCATGCATAATCATGTAAGCAATAGTGTTTTTAGCAAAATAAAGCGGTTCACATGCGCTAGAATAAAATGGATTTCATCACTTTGCCAGATAAGGCGCCTTATCTTCATGCTGTTCTGTTCATTGTTTAGCTCTGCTGCAGGTAAATGTACTCCTCTGCCATTTCAAGAGACACTTTATTTGATGCTTTACAAGGAAATTAAATTACACCATAATCAAGCTGCACACATTAAAGAACATCCATTATGCCTATTCTATCCAAGAATATTTCTGGTTTCTGTGAATTTGAATTGGATTTCCAGGGGTCAGCACCAATAGAAACAGAATAAACATACTGTGACAGGGTAGCCCGTCACAGTATCTAGTGAAAGCATACATGCCTTTTACATGCTTTTTACTTTTTCCCTTGCTAGCCACCGCAGTAGTCATTGGTGCACACTTGACCGCTGTCCAAACATTTATCTGACCATAGTTATGAATATAGGGCTGTGATGGTCGCCTTGACAACTGGTGGTGAGTTTCATGCCGGTGACCTGCACTTACAGTGACACTTTAAGACAAATAAAAATGTTTTGTAATATATAATTGTGATAATCATTTCAGTAGCAGAGGGTATTAATAGCCTTGGATATTAAGAATTTATATTAGTTTAAAAAAGTCAGACATGATCAGAATTTCATTTCTAGCCAGCGTAGGTCATCTTTTAGCCGGTTTGATTTGTAGGTTAAATGGCTGGTAAAATAAAAGCTCACTGGCCCAAACTGACAAGCCCAAACCTAGGAGCTTGTGACAAGATCTGACTGATCTAGAAAAGTGATCCAGATATATGTAAGGGTGAAAAAAATGTCCAAGCCCAAATAGGAAACATGACAGTCTCTCCTGCATTTTACGCTCATAGGACAGCTCCTAAAGACTGTATTGTTGTTTTCACACACAAAACTGATGATAAACAGGCAAAATGTTTTTTATATTTTTTGTAAATTGCATGTGTTGTGTTCCCTCAGCTGTAGCGAAGCAGTATGTGTCTCGTGTATTACCTGTGAGAGAAAATCCAGGGCGACAGGGTGTTGTGCGTGTTTGTTACAGCGCTCTGCCTGGACTGGCCCACACCCACTCGTCTCGGTGCACATGTGTCTGCTGTGTGACTTGTTATGGCCAGCAGGGACACTGTTCCAGCTCCTTCTGTAATGTGTTGTGACACAGAGCTAACAGTGCTCAGTGCACCGTCCCACTGTGCAGCTGCAGCCTCCTGCATGTGACAGACTGACTGAGCCTCGGCGACACCACTTCAGAATACACGCACTGATAACAGCTTTTACTCTAGGCCATTTTTAGAGGTGAACACAGTTAGTTTTTGGATACAATTTCAATATGTTGAAGAAAAGGTTAAAGCAAAAGCATCTGGACTCAGTTTTCAAGGTGAAAATGTTTTGTCTCTAATTCAAAGAGACCTTATCAATTCTGAGATCAACTGGTAAGAGAGCTAAAAATAAATTACTTTCTTTTTATTATCCACCTCTATTGTTAGATTCAATCAAACAGCTAACAGTTTGCTATCTTTTTTTTTATAAATTAATTTAATTATTTAGAAGTAATAAGATTGACTTATACAAAGCTGAATGAATTTAGCTTTTTGTGCCAAGTACATTTTTTAAAAAGAAATTGTAACACCTTAATTCAATTTTAATTTCTGTGTTTGCTTGTAAATTGTTTATCCATATTTTAAGATGACCAAAATAAACATATAGCTAAACTAAATTTCCAGGTATGTTTATCTCATAATAAAGGAATTTATGCTACTTTTACACCAACCAAGTCATGTTCGTGTGCTTAGCAGGTACATTTATGAAGCATTTTGAATTTAACGGAAGGAATGCATCTCAAAAAAGTGAGGACAGGGCTAAAAAAGGTTGGCCTCAGGAACACTTCCAGAAACCCCTGTTTGTGACACAGTTCATGGTGACATCCATAGATGAGAGTAAAACTGTATCAAGCATGAAAGAAGCCACATGTGTGAGGCATCCTTGTGTCTTCTCTGAGACAAAGCTCATTTAAAATTAAATTAAAAAATGTTCTTTTGTCAAATTATTTTATTTTTTTCCATAGCATGATCTTTGACCAGAGAAAACTGAGGTGTTTCTGGATTTGTTCACATGTCTTCTTCGCAGGATACATCTTTAACTCTCATTTGTGGGCGACAATGAACTGTGTCACAGACAGTGACTTCTGAAGTCTTCCTGCTTCATGCAGTCATTTCAGAACAGTGTTTTTAAAACAGTGCTGCTTGAGCCTGAAGATCTCCAGCATCCAATACTGACCTTTGACCTTGTCCTTTTAACATAGATTTCTCCAGACTCTGTCTCTTGATGATAGTATGTTGATGGTGGGAGATTCAAAGTCTTAGCAATTTTACATTGAGACATCTAAGAGCCTTCCTAAAATGCTCATATTATTCTCAGTCTTAACTCTAATTGATGAGATGCATTGCTCCCATCAAATTTAAAATGAGTGTTTGTAGTTCCATGACATGATATAATGTCAGTTTCAATACTTAATATTAAAACTAATTCTGACAAATGTGTGCACCTAACCTAAATTGGGAAATATTTTGTAATAAAGTGTAGAAAACAGTGTCTTGTGATTATTTAAAGTGAATAGTAATGTGACCACCACTTTCCTGAAAAAGCTGGTGATGGACAGAGGTGTAAAAACTGCGGGAAGTCATACATACTTCTATTTTTGCCAATTTTTCCTGAAATTAAAGATGTGGTGCCCAAGTGGTAAGGCCTTGGTCTTGTAAACCTAAGATCATGGGTTCAATTCCCATCCATACCTGTCAAGGAGGTGGCTGCAAGATATCAACAACAAGGCTAAAAATAAGTTGTCTAATAATCTGATGTGATCTTCATCTAAGTCAAGGCCAGAGGTGTAAAGAGAACCTGAAATCAATACTTGAGTAAAAGTACAGATACCTTACTGTAAAAAATACTACTTTACAAGTCACCAATTAAAATATGACTTGAGTAAAAATCTTAAAGTATCCCCTTTTAAAAGTACTTAAGTATTTTACTCGTACTGAATGTTGGCTCAAATATGCACTAGTCCCAAACACAAAGAGATATTGTAGGTAGGTAAAAAAAACAAAAGTTTTGTTATAAGGTTTTACTTCCTAATATAGAAAAGAAATTAAACACCTCAATAATTTGACATGGCAGATTAAAAACAGAGATTAAACAAGTCTGTCCAAGTCAAACTCAAGTGCTCAAAAAAGGCATGACTAAAACATTTTCAAAAAAGGTATTTTCAGTAAAATTGACCGCTTTATCTTTTTGGGAATTGCGGGGATCCTATCATAGCTTCTTTGGGCCTGAGGACGGGTAGACCTTCAACAAACTCTAGTTACTCTCAGGGACCTAGTCCAGTTGGGATTTTGTCGGAACTGCCCACAATGTTGCAGTATATAGCTTTCGTTTTAATTTTTGCCATTTATTTAGAAAAGTAAGGTGTGGTGTCCGGTAAGGTGTTGGTCTTGTAAACCAAAGATCATGGGTTCAACTCCCATCCATACCTGTCATCTCGGTGGTGGCAAAACATCAACCACGTGGTTACTTTTTAGAAAAGCAGAAACCTTGCGTGCTCATTCATGCATAATGAACTAGCCAATGACATTTATCAGGTCGAACTGGTTAGTTGGCAAATACATTGGCAAGAAAAAGTAAGTAAACCTATTGGATATTCATTTTTTCTGAATATATTTGTCTTATAATGATATGTGATCTTCGTCTAAGTCAAGCGCTACTGACAAAATGGCTGTGTTTAAAAATAATCAGACAAAATAATTCTGATCTTTCATGTCTTTATTGAACACACTCATTCAACATTCAAAATGGCAGTGGCAAAAGTAAGTGAACCTTTAGAATTCATAACTACTTGATTTTTTACATGTACCCTTATAAAAACAAGTTTTGACTTGTGTTATGGCCATCTTCTTTTTGAATGCAAGCGAGGTGGTGCCCAAATGATCATGTGTTGGTCTTTTAACCAAAGGTCATTTCTTCAAATCTCATCCAGGCCTTTAGTGTTAGCAGGATGATGTCAAGGCAAGAATATTTGGCAAATCCAGGATTTCCACATCTATGTTGATCTATTCAGAGGCCTCCTCTTCTTTTCACTTGCTAGAAATTAATCCAAGAAGTCAGGACAGCACAAGTTGCAAAAGCCCTTCATCTACTACCGCTTTATCCCTTTGGGGATTGGGGATCCTATCCTAGCTTCTTTGGGCCTGATGTAGGGAAAACCTTCAACAATATCTAGTTAGCCTCAGGGACCAAATCCAATTTTTGTCGGAACTGCCAATAATTGAGCAATATATAGCTTTTGTTTTAGTTTTTTGCCATTTCTCCTACAAAGTCAAGGTGTGGTGGCCAAGTGGTAAGGCCTTGGTCTTGTAAACCTAAGATCATGGGTTCAATTCCCATCCATACCTGTCAAAGAGGTGGCTGCAAGATATCAACAACATGGCTATAATTAATTTGACTTATAATCTGATGTGATCTTCATCTAAGTCAAGGCCAGAGGTTTAAAAAGAACCTGAAATCAATACTTGAGTAAAAGTACACATACCTTAGTGTAAAAAAATACTACTTTACAAGTCACCAATTAAAATATGACTTGAGTAAAAATCTTAAAGTATCCCCTTTTAAAAGTACTTAAGTATTTTACTCGTACTGAATGTTGGCTCAAATGTGCACTAGTCCCAAACACAAAGAGATATTGTAGGTCAGTAAAAAAAACAAAAGTTTTGTTATAAGGTTTTACTTCCTAATATAGAAAAGAAATTAAACACCTTAATAATTTGACATGGCAGATTAAAAACACAGATTAAACAAGTCTGTCCAAGTCAAACTCAAGTGCTCAAAAAAAGCATAAGTAAAACATTTTCAAAAAAGGTATTTTCAGTAAAATTGACCGCTTTATCTCTTTGGGGATTGCGGGGATCCTATCATAGCTTCTTTGGGCCTGAGGACGGGTAGACCTTCAACAAACTCTAGTTACTCTCAGGGACCTAGTCCAGTTGGGATTTTGTCGGAACTGCCCAGAATGTTGCAGTATATAGCTTTCGTTTTAATTTTTGCCATTTATTTAGCAAAGTAAGGTGTGGTGTCCAAGCGGTAAGGCGTTGGTCTTGTAAACCAAAGATCATGGGTTCAACTCCCATCCATACCTGTCATCTTGATGGTGGCAAAACATCAACCACATGGCTTCTTTTTAGAAAAGCAGAAACCTTGCGTGCTCATTCATGCATAATGAACTAGCCAATGACATTTATCAGGTCGAACTGGTTAATTGGCAAATACATTGGCAAGAAAAAGTAAGTAAACCTATTCATTGTTTTCTGAATATATTTGTCTTATAATGATATGTGATCTTCGTCTAAGTCAAGCGTACTGACAAAATGACTGTGTTTAAAAATAATCAGACAAAATAATTCTGATCTTTCATGTCTTTATTGAACACACTCATTCAACATTCAAAATGGCAGTGGCAAAAGTAAGTGAACCCTTAGAATTCATAACTACTTGATTTTTTACATGTACCCTTTTAAAAATAAGTTTTGACTTGTGTTATGGCCATCTTCTTTTTTTGAATGCAAGCGAGGTGGTGCCCAAAAGGTCATGTGTTGGTCTTTTAACCAAAGGTCATTTCTTCAAATCTCATCCAGGCCTTTAGTGTTAGCAGGATGATGTCAAGGCAAGAATATTTGGCAAATCCAGGATTTCCACATCTATGTTGATCTATTCAGAGGCCTCCTCTTCTTTTCAATTGCTAGAAATTAATCCAAGAAGTCAGGACAGCACAAGTTGCAAAAGCTCTTCATCTACTACCGCTTTACCCCTTTGGGGATTGCGGGGATCCTATCCTAGCTTCTTTGGGCCTGATGTGGGGAAAACCTTCAACAATATCTAGTTAGCCTCAGGGACCAAATCCAATTGGGTTTTTGTCGGAACTGCCAATAATTGAGCAATATATAGCTTTTGTTTTAGTTTTTGCCATTTCTCCTACAAGGTCAAGGTGTGGTGGCCAAGTGGTAAGGCGTTGGTCTCGTAAACCAAAGATTATGGGTTCAATTCCGGGGATCCTATCATAGCTTCTTTGGGCCTGAGGACGGGTAGACCTTCAACAAACTCTAGTTACTCTCAGGGACCTAGTCCAGTTGGGATTTTGTCGGAACTGCCCACAATGTTGCAGTATATAGCTTTCGTTTTAATTTTTGCCATTTATTTAGCAAAGTAAGGTGTGGTGTCCAAGCGGTAAGGTGTTGGTCTTGTAAACCAAAGATCATGGGTTCAACTCCCATCCATACCGGTCATCTCGGTGGTGGCAAAACATCAACCACATGTTTCTTTTTAGAAAAGCAGAAACCTTGCGTGCTCATTCATGCATAATGAACTAGCCAATGACATTTATCAGGTCGAACTGGTTAATTGGCAAATACATTGGCAAGAAAAAGTAAGTAAACCTATTGGATATTCATTGTTTTCTGAATATATTTGTCTTATAATGATATGTGATCTTCGTCTAAGTCAAGCGTATTGACAAAATGACTGTGTCTAAAAATAATCAGACAAAATAATTCTGATCTTTCATGTCTTTATTGAACACACTCATTCAACATTCAAAATGGCAGTGGCAAAAGTAAGTGAACCCTTAGAATTCATAACTACTTGATTTTTTACATGTACCCTTATAAAAACAAGTTTTGACTTGTGTTATGGCCATCTTCTTTTTTGAATGCAAGCGAGGTGGTGCCCAAATGGTCATGTGTTGGTCTTTTAACCAAAGGTCATTTCTTCAAATCTCATCCAGGCCTTTAGTGTTAGCAGGATGATGTCAAGGCAAGAATATTTGGCAAATCCAGGATTTCCACATCTATGTTGATCTATTCAGAGGCCTCCTCTTCTTTTCACTTGCTAGAAATTAATCCAAGAAGTCAGGACAGCACAAGTTGCAAAAGCCCTTCATCTACTACCGCTTTATCCCTTTGGGGATTGCGGGATCCTATCCTAGCTTCTTTGGGCCTGATGTGGGAAAACCTTCAACAATATCTAGTTAGCCTCAGGGACCAAATCCAATTGGGTTTTTGTCGGAACTGCCAATAATTGAGCAATATATAGCTTTTGTTTTAGTTTTTGCCATTTCTCCTACAAGGTCAAGGTGTGGTGGCCAAGTGGTAAGGCGTTGGTCTTGTAAACCAAAGATCATGGGTTCAATTCCCATCCATACCTGTCAAGGAGGTGGCTGCAAGATATCAACAACAAGGCTAAAAATAAGTTGTCAAATAATCTGATGTGATCTTCATCTAAGTCAAGGCCAGAGGTGTAAAGAGAACCTGAAATCAATACTTGAGTAAAAGTACAGATACCTTACTGTAAAAAATACTACTTTACAAGTCACCAATTAAAATATGACTTGAGTAAAAATCTTAAAGTATCCCCTTTTAAAAGTACTTAAGTATTTTACTCGTACTGAATGTTGGCTCAAATATGCACTAGTCCCAAACACAAAGAGATATTGTAGGTCAGTAAAAAAAAACAAAAGTTTTGTTATAAGGTTTTACTTCCTAATATAGAAAAGAAATTAAACACCTCAATAATTTGACATGGCAGATTAAAAACACAGATTAAACAAGTCTGTCCAAGTCAAACTCAAGTGCTCAAAAAGGCATAACTAAAACATTTTCAAAAAGGTATTTTCAGTAAAATTGACCGCTTTATCTTTTTGGGGATTGCGGGGATCCTATCATAGCTTCTTTGGGCCTGAGGACGGGTAGACCTTCAACAAACTCTAGTTACTCTCAGGGACCTAGTCCAGTTGGGATTTTGTCGGAACTGCCCACAATGTTGCAGTATATAGCTTTCGTTTTAATTTTTGCCATTTATTTAGCAAAGTAAGGTGTGGTGTCCAAGCGGTAAGGTGTTGGTCTTGTAAACCAAAGATCATTGGTTCAACTCCCATCCATACCTGTCATCTCGATGGTGGCAAAACATCAACCACATGTTTCTTTGTAGAAAAGCAGAAACCTTGCGTGCTCATTCATGCATAATGAACTAGCCAATGACATTTATCAGGTCGAACTGGTTAATTGGCAAATACATTGGCAAGAAAAAGTAAGTAAACCTATTGGATATTCATTGTTTTTTGAATATATTTGTCTTATAATGATATGTGATCTTCGTCTAAGTCAAGCATATTGACAAAATGACTGTGTCTAAAAATAATCAGACAAAATAATTCTGATCTTTCATGTCTTTATTGAACACACTCATTCAACATTCAAAATGGCAGTGGCAAAAGTAAGTGAACCCTTAGAATTAATAACTACTTGATTTTTACATGTACCCTTTAAAAATAAGTTTTGACTTGTGTTATGGCCATCTTCTTTTTTGAATGCAAGCGAGGTGGTGCCCAAATGGTCATGTGTTGGTCTTTTAACCAAAGGTCATTTCTTCAAATCTCATCCAGGCCTTTAGTGTTAGCAGGATGATGTCAAGGCAAGAATATTTGGCAAATCCACATCTATGTTGATCTATTCAGAGGCCTCCTCTTCTTTTCACTTGCTAGAAATTAATCCAAGAAGTCAGGACAGCACAAGTTGCAAAAGCCCTTCATCTACTACCGCTTTACCCTTTGGGGATTGCGGGATCCTATCCTAGCTTCTTTGGGCCTGATGTGGGAAAACCTTCAACAATATCTAGTTAGCCTCAGGGACCAAATCCAATTGGGTTTTGTCGGAACTGCCAATAATTGAGCAATATATAGCTTTTGTTTTAGTTTTTGCCATTTCTCCTACAAGGTCAAGGTGTGGTGGCCAAGTGGTAAGGCGTTGGTCTTGTAAACCAAAGATCATGGGTTCAATTCCCATCCATACCTGTCAAAGAGGTGGCTGCAAGATATCAACAACAAGGCTAAAAATAAGTTGTCAAATAATCTGATGTGATCTTCATCTAAGTCAAGGCCAGAGGTGTAAAGAGAACCTGAAATCAATACTTGAGTAAAAGTACAGATACCTTACTGTAAAAATCACTACTTTACAAGTCACCAATTAAAATATGACTTGAGTAAAAATCTTAAAGTATCCCCTTTTAAAAGTACTTAAGTATTTTACTCGTACTGAATGTTGGCTCAAATATGCACTAGTCCCAAACACAAAGAGATATTGTAGGTCAGTAAAAAAAACAAAAGTTTTGTTATAAGGTTTTACTTCCTAATATAGAAAAGAAATTAAACACCTCAATAATTTGACATGGCAGATTAAAAACAGAGATTAAACAAGTCTGTCCAAGTCAAACTCAAGTGCTCAAAAAAGGCATAACTAAAACATTTTCAAAAAGGTATTTTCAGTAAAATTGACCGCTTTATCTTTTTGGGGATTGCGGGATCCTATCATAGCTTCTTTGGGCCTGAGGACGGGTAGACCTTCAACAAACTCTAGTTACTCTCAGGGACCTAGTCCAGTTGGGATTTTGTCGGAACTGCCCACAATGTTGCAGTATATAGCTTTCGTTTTAATTTTTGCCATTTATTTAGTAAAGTAAGGTGTGGTGGCCAAGCGGTAAGGCGTTGGTCTTGTAAACCAAAGATCATGGGTTCAACTCCCATCCATACCTGTCATCTCGATGGTGGCAAAACATCAACCACATGGTTACTTTTTAGAAAAGCAGAAACCTTGCGTACTCATTCATGCATAATGAACTAGCCAATGACATTTATCAGGTCGAACTGGTTAATTGGCAAATACATTGGCAAGAAAAAGTAAGTAAACCTATTGGATATTCATTGTTTTCTGAATATATTTGTCTTATAATGATATGTGATCTTCGCCTAAGTCAAGCATATTGACAAAATGACTGTGTCTAAAAATAATCAGACAAAATAATTCTGATCTTTCATGTCTTTATTGAACACACTCATTCAACATTCAAAATGGCAGTAGCAAAAGTAAGTGAACCCTTAGAATTCATAACTACTTGATTTTTTACATGTACCCTTATAAAAATAAGTTTTGACTTGTGTTATGGCCATCTTCTTTTTTTGAATGCAAGCGAGGTGGTGCCCAAATGGTCATGTGTTGGTCTTTTAACCAAAGGTCATTTCTTCAAATCTCATCCAGGCCTTTAGTGTTAGCAGGATGATGTCAAGGCAAGAATATTTGGCAAATCCAGGATTTCCACATCTATGTTGATCTATTCAGAGGCCTCCTCTTCTTTTCACTTGCTAGAAATTAATCCAAGAAGTCAGGACAGCACAAGTTGCAAAAGCCCTTCATCTACTACCGCTTTACCCCTTTGGGGATTGCGGGATCCTATCCTAGCTTCTTTGGGCCTGATGTGGGAAAACCTTCAACAATATCTAGTTAGCCTCAGGGACCAAATCCAATTGGGTTTTTGTCGGAACTGCCAATAATTGAGCAATATATAGCTTTTGTTTTAGTTTTTGCCATTTCTCCTACAAGGTCAAGGTGTGGTGGCCAAGTGGTAAGGCGTTGGTCTTGTAAACCAAAGATCATGGGTTCAATTCCCATCCATACCTGTCAAGGAGGTGGCTGCAAGATATCAACAACAAGGCTAAAAATAATTTGTCAAATAATCTGATGTCATCTAAGTCAAGGGCAGAGGTGTAAAGAGAACCTGAAATCAATACTTGAGTAAAAGTACAGATACCTTACTGTAAAAATCACTACTTTTCAAGTCACCAATTAAAATATGACTTGAGTAAAAATCTTAAAGTATCCCTTTTTAAAAGTACTTAAGTATTTTACTCGTACTGAATGTTGGCTCAAATATGCACTAGTCCCAAACACAAAGAGATATTGTAGGTCAGTAAAAAAAGCAAAAGTTTTGTTATAAGGTTTTACTTCCTAATATAGAAAAGAAATTAAACACCTCAATAATTTGACATGGCAGATTAAAAACACAGATTAAACAAGTCTGTCCAAGTCAAACTCAAGTGCTCAAAAAAGGCATAACTAAAACATTTTCAAAAAAGGTATTTTCAGTAAAATTGACCGCTTTATCTTTTTGGGGATTGCGGGATCCTATCATAGCTTCTTTGGGCCTGAGGACGGGTAGACCTTCAACAAACTCTAGTTACTCTCAGGGACCTAGTCCAGTTGGGATTTTGTCGGAACTGCCCACAATGTTGCAGTATATAGCTTTCGTTTTAATTTTTGCCATTTATTTAGTAAAGTAAGGTGTGGTGGCCAAGCGGTAAGGCGTTGGTCTTGTAAACCAAAGATCATGGGTTCAACTCCCATCCATACCTGTCATCTCGATGGTGGCAAAACATCAACCACATGGTTACTTTTTAGAAAAGCAGAAACCTTGCGTGCTCATTCATGCATAATGAACTAGCCAATGACATTTATCAGGTCGAACTGGTTAATTGGCAAATACATTGGCAAGAAAAAGTAAGTAAACCTATTGGATATTCATTGTTTTCTGAATATATTTGTCTTATAATGATATGTGATCTTCGTCTAAGTCAAGCGTATTGACAAAATGACTGTGTCTAAAAATAATCAGACAAAATAATTCTGATCTTTCATGTCTTTATTGAACACACTCATTCAACATTCAAAATGGCAGTGGCAAAAGTAAGTGAACCCTTAGAATTCATAACTACTTGATTTTTACATGTACCCTTATAAAAATAAGTTTTGACTTGTGTTCTGGCCATCTTCTTTTTGAATGCAAGCGAGGTGGTGCCCAAATGGTCATGTGTTGGTCTTTTAACCAAAGGTCATTTCTTCAAATCTCATCCAGGCCTTTAGTGTTAGCAGGATGATGTCAAGGCAAGAATATTTGGCAAATCCAGGATTTCCACATCTATGTTGATCTATTCAGAGACCTCCTCTTCTTTTCACTTGCTAGAAATTAATCCAAGAAGTCAGGACAGCACAAAAGTAAGTGAACCCTTAGAATTCATAACTACTTGATTTTTACATGTACCCTTTTAAAAATAAGTTTTGACTTGTGTTATGGCCATCTTCTTTTTTTGAATGCAAGCGAGGTGGTGCCCAAATGGTCATGTGTTGGTCTTTTAACCAAAGGTCATTTCTTCAAATCTCATCCAGGCCTTTAGTGTTAGCAGGATGATGTCAAGGCAAGAATATTTGGCAAATCCAGGATTTCCACATCTATGTTGATCTATTCAGAGGCCTCCTCTTCTTTTCACTTGCTAGAAATTAATCCAAGAAGTCAGGACAGCACAAGTTGCAAAAGCCCTTCATCTACTACCGCTTTATCCCTTTGGGGATTGCGGGATCCTATCCTAGCTTCTTTGGGCCTGATGTGGGAAAACCTTCAACAATATCTAGTTAGCCTCAGGGACCAAATCCAATTGGGTTTTTGTCGGAACTGCCAATAATTGAGCAATATATAGCTTTTGTTTTAGTTTTTGCCATTTCTCCTACAAGGTCAAGGTGTGGTGGCCAAGTGGTAAGGCGTTGGTCTTGTAAACCAAAGATCATGGGTTCAATTCCCATCCATACCTGTCAAAGAGGTGGCTGCAAGATATCAACAACAAGGCTAAAAATAAGTTGTCAAATAATCTGATGTGATCTTCATCTAAGTCAAGGACAGAGGTGTAAAGAGAACCTGAAATCAATACTTGAGTAAAAGTACAGATACCTTACTGTAAAAAATACTACTTTACAAGTCACCAATTAAAATATGACTTGAGTAAAAATCTTAAAGTATCCCCTTTTAAAAGTACTTAAGTATTTTACTCGTACTGAATGTTGGCTCAAATGTGCACTAGTCCCAAACACAAAGAGATATTGTAGGTCAGTAAAAAAAACAAAAGTTTTGTTATAAGGTTTTACTTCCTAATATAGAAAAGAAATTAAACACCTCAATAATTTGACATGGCAGATTAAAAACACAGATTAAACAAGTCTGTCCAAGTCAAACTCAAGTGCTCAAAAAAGGCATAACTAAAACATTTTCAAAAAAGGTATTTTCAGTAAAATTGACCGCTTTATCTTTTTGGGGATTGCGGGGATCCTATCATAGCTTCTTTGGGCCTGAGGACGGGTAGACCTTCAACAAACTCTAGTTACTCTCAGGGACCTAGTCCAGTTGGGATTTTGTCGGAACTGCCCACAATGTTGCAGTATATAGCTTTCGTTTTAATTTTTGCCATTTATTTAGTAAAGTAAGGTGTGGTGGCCAAGCGGTAAGGCGTTGGTCTTGTAAACCAAAGATCATGGGTTCAACTCCCATCCATACCGGTCATCTCGGTGGTGGCAAAACATCAACCACATGTTTCTTTTTAGAAAAGCAGAAACCTTGCGTGCTCATTCATGCATAATGAACTAGCCAATGACATTTATCAGGTCGAACTGGTTAATTGGCAAATACATTGGCAAGAAAAAGTAAGTAAACCTATTGGATATTCATTGTTTTCTGAATATATTTGTCTTATAATGATATGTGATCTTCGCCTAAGTCAAGCATATTGACAAAATGACTGTGTCTAAAAATAATCAGACAAAATAATTCTGATCTTTCATGTCTTTATTGAACACACTCATTCAACATTCAAAATGGCAGTGGCAAAAGTAAGTGAACCCTTAGAATTCATAACTACTTGATTTTTTACATGTACCCTTATAAAAACAAGTTTTGACTTGTGTTATGGCCATCTTCTTTTTTGAATGCAAGCGAGGTGGTGCCCAAATGGTCATGTGTTGGTCTTTTAACCAAAGGTCATTTCTTCAAATCTCATCCAGGCCTTTAGTGTTAGCAGGATGATGTCAAGGCAAGAATATTTGGCAAATCCAGGATTTCCACATCTATGTTGATCTATTCAGAGGCCTCCCCTTTTTTTCACTTGCTAGAAATTAATCCAAGAAGTCAGGACAGCACAAGTTGCAAAAGCCCTTCATCTACTACCGCTTTACCCCTTTGGGGATTGCGGGGATCCTATCCTAGCTTCTTTGGGCCTGATGTGGGGAAAACCTTCAACAATATCTAGTTAGCCTCAGGGACCAAATCCAATTGGGTTTTTGTCGGAACTGCCAATAATTGAGCAATATATAGCTTTTGTTTTAGTTTTTGCCATTTCTCCTAGAAGGGCAAGGTGTGGTGGCCAAGTGGTAAGGCGTTGGTCTCGTAAACCAAAGATCATGGGTTCAATTCCCTTCCATACCTGTCAAGGTGGTGGCTGCAAGATATCAACAACAAGGCTATAAATAATTTGTCTTGTGATCTTCATCTAAGTCAAGGCCAGAGGTGTAAAGAGAACCTGAAATCAATACTTGAGTGAAGGTACAGATACCTTACTGTAAAAATCACTACTTTACAAGTCACCAATTAAAATATGACTTGAGTAAAAATCTTAAAGTATCCCCTTTTAAAAGTACTTAAGTATTTTACTCGTACTGAATGTTGGCTCAAATATGCACTAGTCCCAAACACAAAGAGATATTGTAGGTCAGTAAAAAAAACAAAAGTTTTGTTATAAGGTTTTACTTCCTAATATAGAAAAGAAATTAAACACCTCAATAATTTGACATGGCAGATTAAAAACAGAGATTAAACAAGTCTGTCCAAGTCAAACTCAAGTGCTCAAAAAGGCATAACTAAAACATTTTCAAAAAGGTATTTTCAGTAAAATTGACCGCTTTATCTTTTTGGGGATTGCGGGATCCTATCATAGCTTCTTTGGGCCTGAGGACGGGTAGACCTTCAACAAACTCTAGTTACTCTCAGGGACCTAGTCCAGTTGGGATTTCCTCGGAACTGCCCACAATGTTGCAGTATATAGCTTTCGTTTTAATTTTTGCCATTTATTTAGTAAAGTAAGGTGTGGTGGCCAAGCGGTAAGGCGTTGGTCTTGTAAACCAAAGATCATGGGTTCAACTCACATCCAGACCTGTCATCTCGATGGTGGCAAAACATCAACCACGTGGTTACTTTTTAGAAAAGCAGAAACCTTGCGTGCTCATTCATGCATAATGAACTAGCCAATGACATTTATCAGGTCGAACTGGTTAATTGGCAAATACATTGGCAAGAAAAAGTAAGTAAACCTATTGGATATTCATTGTTTTCTGAATATATTTGTCTTATAATGATATGTGATCTTCGTCTAAGTCAAGCATATTGACAAAATGACTGTGTCTAAAAATAATCAGACAAAATAATTCTGATCTTTCATGTCTTTATTGAACACACTCATTCAACATTCAAAATGGCAGTGGCAAAAGTAAGTGAACCCTTAGAATTCATAACTACTTGATTTTTTACATGTACCCTTTAAAAATAAGTTTTGACTTGTGTTATGGCCATCTTCTTTTTTTGAATGCAAGCGAGGTGGTGCCCAAATGGTCATGTGTTGGTCTTTTAACCAAAGGTCATTTCTTCAAATCTCATCCAGGCCTTTAGTGTTAGCAGGATGATGTCAAGGCAAGAATATTTGGCAAATCCAGGATTTCCACATCTATGTCGATCTATTCAGAGGCCTCCTTTTCTTTTCACTTGCTAGAAATTAATCCAAGAAGTCAGGACAGCACAAGTTGCAAAAGCCCTTCATCTACTACCGCTTTATCCCTTTGGGGATTGCGGGGATCCTATCCTAGCTTCTTTGGGCCTGATGTGGGTAAAACCTTCAACAATATCTAGTTAGCCTCAGGGACCAAATCCAATTGGGTTTTTGTCGGAACTGCCAATAATTGAGCAATATATAGCTTTTGTTTTAGTTTTTGCCATTTCGACTACAATGACAAGGTGTGGTGGCCAAGTGGTAAGGCGTTGGTCTTGTAAACCAAAGATCATGGGTTCAATTCCCAACCATACCTGTCAAGGAGGTGGCTGCAAGATGTCAACAACAAGGCTATAATTAATTTGTCTTATAATCTGATGTGATCTTCATCTAAGTCTAGGCCTGAGGTGTAAAGAGAACCTTAAACTAATACTTGAGTAAAAGTACAGATATCTTACTATAAAGAATTCTACTTTCTGAAAAGAAGAAGATTCTACTTACTGAAAAGAAGAAGTCACCAATTAAAATATGACTTGAGTACAAATCTTAAAGTATCCCCATTTAAAAGTACTTAAGTATTTTACTCGTACTGAATGTTGGCTCAAATATGCACTAGTGATAGGAAGTTCGGATCATTTTACTCACTCAGTTCTTTAAGTCAAACTTTGAAAAATAAATTATAAATATATTTCAGCTAGCTTCAGGCAGAGAGTTAAACTCACCTCTTAATCCAAATCGTTTTTTTTCTTTTGTCATTTCATATTTAGCTGATCACGTCTGTTCCCTGGAAAGTTTAGTTCACCTCTCGTGTCTTTGAGCCGTTCATCCCCCGCGTCGTTCGTTCGTTTACCAAGTTACCGGATACAGAAAAGATTCGTTCATCTCCTGAGTCTCTGAGTCGTTCATTCAAGTCCCCGTAGTCTGAACGCAGTAACAGAAGGATTTGTTCATTACTTGACTTGACTCAGTCTGAGTCTCGTTCTTTTGTCACGCATTGGGTGCAGAAATAAGGTAATACATACACATATTTCACATAAGTGTATAAACAAATGGATTTTTTTCTTTTTTTTTTTTACTTTTACAGTTATATATATATATATATATATAATTTTGTTTAAAAATTTTTAAATAATAATAAAAAAACAGAGTTGCACTAACATTTAACACTAAAAATAGACTGACAGGAACAAATGGAACTTTTTTAATTTTCAGATGTTTATTGCAGATATATTTTGATAATTTTATAATAATTTCTAAACAGAATACAATACAGTCAATAATGAAACGACTCAGAGACTCAGGAGATGAACAAAGACTCGGGAGATGAACGACTCCTTTATTTCCTGTATGGCAATGCGCATGCGCGGGTCCACACAAAAGTGAACAACTCGCTCTCTCTGTGATGACTTGTTGTTCCCGAGTCATTTTAAAGACTCATTCAAAAAGAATAAATCATTCATGAACAATTATATATTATCAAATATGCACTAGTCCTCAACACAAAGAGATATTGTAGGTCAGTGAAAGTCAAGAAAGTTTATTTATGAAGTTTTACTTCCTAATATAGAAAAGAAATTAAATACCTCAATATTTTGACATGGCAGAACAAAAACACAGATTAAACAAGTCTGTCCAAGTCAAACTCAAGTGCTCAAAAAAGGCATAAGTGAAACATTTTCAAAAAGGTATTTTCAGTAAAACGGACAAAAGAAACTAAACAAAAAAAGTCAAATCAGTGCCTGAAGAGCTGGCTCCGGCTTCATCAGTGGCTGCAGCCATTGTTAATTTATGTGAAACACCTGTTTGCTAATTACCATTCACAACGGAATAACACATGTAGGCAATTATAATCCAGTACCTTCAATAGCCTGCAGATGGCGATATCACCTCTTACACCCAAGAAAAAAGCCACTGCAGACAAAGTTGACTGCACAAATTATACATGTAGCAAGTAACGTTAAGTGTCAGTTCAAATGTAGTGGAGTAAAGAGTACAAATATTCAATAAAAAATGTATTTGTGTGGAGAGTAAATGTTGCTAATATTTTTTATACTCAGTACAAGTACAAATTAGCCAAAAGAAATCTTAAGTACAGTAATGAAGTACATTTACTCAAGTACTTTACGCCTCTGGTCGTGGAGATGGAAGCTCTGTGTCAGCTTTGAGCAGACCAGTTGTCAGTCTGTTGACTGATTAAGAAAGACCTTGCATCCCAACAGTCATCTCCATTTACCAATCTTTGCTGTTACCTAATATTCTTGTGGAAGGCTGCTGCCGTTATAATGCAGTAATTAGACTGCTGGCCTTTACTCATATTGGACAGACTTCTTACTCCACCAGCACAAAGATTTCCATAGAATTTTAATGTAAGATGTCTGATTTTTGTTTTCAAAATGTTATGTCTCTGTGTGTGCTAAAAATTAAGCATGAGCGAGGATTTGTATTTATCATAATACAATGAGTTGTGTTTACAAAACGTTTGAATAAAATATATATAAAAAAATATGTTTCCAAAATTGGGCAGATATTGTAGTGTAAACATTTTTTTATAACCAGAAACATTAGATAATGAGAGGAATTTATTGTGAACCTGTTCTGTGATAGACTGTATTGGTGCAGTTGTTTACTGTAAGTGGCAGCGCAGCTGAGCCAAACATTATACATTGACTATAATCTCCAATTCTGAAGAGAGATAAATAAATTCTCTGGGTGTTTTCATTGGGTAAAGTACAGACCAAACCTAATTAAACTCCATTAACTGGCTTAGTGCCTCAAGACAATCTAATTAAGATTCCAATAGGAGCCGAATGACTTTATTTTGAGCTCAAACGCTGAAGTGGGAAACACAAACAGATCCTGGTGAGGAAATGCATTATCTGGAAATAGGTGACGGCACATACACACAGTGTGGCCGCACTTTATCTTAATTACAGCCGAGGATGACAGCTATGTTTATTACCAGCACTACTTTACACAATGTGTGAGCGGTACACAGGGGGATAGGAGAAGTAATGAAGTAAGCACAAAACACACAGTATAAAAAAAAAAAACGAAATGAGATGAGATGTACAATAAAGACTTACAAAAGGCCCGTAAGCCCAAAACAATGAGACACACACATTCTTCTGCATTTCACAAGAACTAAAAGAAAAATACACTGTAAAAGCTGCTCTATGCATTGACGCAACCTTAAAGGGACAGTATGTGATTTTTTTTTTATACATGGGGGAAAAAAAATAAACAAAAAAACTTTTCATCACTTAACTGTAGATTGGAATAGAGATCATCTGTGAAAAAAAACAAGACCTTAAGGCTTTGATATCAAGGATTTTTATAGATTTTAATGTTCAGTCCTGAACAGAATATTTGGCCAATCTCATGCTTGAGTCTGGAAAAATGGAGCAGTTTTACTTTTTTATTAAAAGAAAAACAGGAAAGGGTCCTGTGCTGTTGTTGGGAGTGAGTGGTATATGAGACAGGGATAGCAAAAATCTGGTTTTGGCACTTAAAATCAAATGTTTTAAACATTCTGTCATTTCACCTGCACCTTACATTGTGTGATTTTTGCAGATTATTAAAATTAACAAGATGCATGCACTGAAGTGAGGATGCAAGTGAATCAAAGGTCATAACTGAACTCTGGCAAAGACACTGCAAGACCGAGCATCCTTGTAAATGTTGCTGGTGCTCTTCAAAATACAAAGTGTGGAGATTTTTATGTTTTAGGAAAAAAAAGAATAGCTATCGCTCTTAACTCATATTCTAAGTCAAAAGCAATGTTGCTATTACTAGTTTTAGCTAGTACTAGCTTTTGACGATGACAACAAAAATGACTCACATCCACATGACATGGAGCTTAATTGGATTCAGTTGTGATAGTTGTGGTGTGGGGCTTGTGTGTTGGGTATTTGGTGTGAAATATAACTACTATGGCCAGTACCTCCACCATCCATCGTTGGAACAGATGGAAAACATTATACATCCAGTGCCACCAGATCAAGTCAAATCTACAGCTTATAGTGCATGGAATGTTTAAAAAGAGATGTAGATATATATTATCAATTTACAGTCCCATGGGAGTTTGCTGAAGTGCATTTCCATTTTTGTTTTGGGGTGTGGGAGCTGTAGCTCAGGTGTGGGACACAGTTCACTTATGGACCATAACTAGTTGTCACGGGGAACTTTAGAGACATACATCATGTGTGAATGGGCTTGTGTATGCCTCTGGATGGTGGAAGAAGTCTTATTGTACAAAGAATTATGTAAATGCTGTTGATATAGGAGGGAACTCCAGGGGGCAGGACCAACCAACACAGATTAAACTATCAACTTAATTCAGAGGCTTTTATGGCACCCATTAAAAACTCGTCACAGGTGCATTCAAACTGCCTGTGACTTTTAAAGAGCCCTTGTTGGAGCTTGAGGTTTACTCCATCATCTGGAGGTTTCTCTGAGTTTCAGTGTAAATACAACTAGCCTCATAATAACTGAATGATGTGTCAAATGTACAGTTTTTGAATAGAAGTACATAATGACACTACTTTGAACTTTTGTGAAACTTTTTGATTCCCACTTCCCATGATTATTTTTTCCTAAAATAAGTCCTGGTAGATAATTATTTCATAACAATATGTAACTGGGCCTGTCCTTTAACCTTCACACTGTGGTGTCTAGATGACAACGAAGCACCTAATTATGATTCTGTTTGTGGTTTCCTTCAGCTTTAGCCACATTTCATCAGTTCACTGTGGATTCACTTGACTTGGAAACTCAGCTAATGAAGCAACAGTCGGCTCAGAGGTGGCGTGTGTTAATTCCCCGCCGACTGCTGTCAATGTGGCATTTATACATCTACCTGTTGCCACTGTGCACTTGACACGCTTATCATGAGAGCGGGTCACAGCCGCTTGTCACTATCTGACCCTGATGAGGTAAGCCATAAGCCTGTCCCTGCTAATTATTGGTTAGAAATCTCTGCATAGAAAATAAACTTTTAATTGCACCACAGCACTCAGACCTTGATTTTAACAAGGTTGGGGATATTAGCAAAACAAGAGCTATGTATAAAGGAAGGGTTTGATCAAATTTAACAATTGTATCTTGAGCAGAATAAATAAATGACCTACAGTTTATAGGGGAGCTGTATTTTTGAAATAGTCACTGGGCTTTTTTGATTCTAGATGGAAGTCTGAGGTCCATTCTCATGTCTGTCTTGCCCACATTCACTGCATCAGAAATGAATGAGAAATGGTAAATAACATAATTCTCCTCCAGTTTGATTATTTGATTGTAACTACTGTGCATCTGTGGTTCTACTAAACCAAATCTACCAAACATTTCCTCCTGTTCTAAAACTTGTGTTAGATTTTTGTACAGCTTTACCCAAATTTGTTCAGAGGTAATGGTACATTTGCAAAAACATATATAAGGTAGTTTAACACAAACACACATTAGGTGTCTTTAAGATGAGCCAGGCCTGCGCAGAATTGCTCAGAGTTAGTGTGCAGTGCTGCAAGTTAGTTTTGAACCTGAGACTGATTGTAAATGTATATATTCAGTGTGGTTGTGAGTACTGCATCACTAGGAACAGTTATCTCTCTGCATCTGTCCTCCAAGAAATATATTTATATATATCAAAATAGAGAGACTACTGTACTTGATACACGCTGGAAGGAGGGACACTGCATTAGAACCAATGGTTCTCCACTGTCCACACCTCCCTCAAAGTTTCAGCTCTGCCTCCTGCCTCTGCACACCAGGAACTCATTCTCATCAAGTTTTACATTTACATTTACATTTATTCATTTAGCTGACGCTTTTATCCAAAGCGACTTACATTGTTCTACAGTAATTACCAGTGTTACAGCCACTGGAGGCAAGGTGGGTTAAGTGTCTTGCCCAAGGACACAACAACAGTATGAACTTATGGGAGAGTGGGAATCGAACCCCGTACCTTCTGGTTAAAGGACAACCACCCTACCCACTGAGCTACTGCCGCCCTAGTTTTGTGTCAGAGGTCTCAAATTATCTATTATTACCTTTCATGTTTAATAGTAATAATACTTATTAAAGCTCTTTGTTTTACTCACATTTTAAAAAAAGGAACATAGGACAGATTATTCGTTTTAAGTATGAACAACCAATGAACAAAAATGCTACCTCATGTTCAACACATCAGATTTTTTTTTTCCTGCACTTACAGCAGAAGGATATTTTGTGCTTGAACAGGCAGACATAGAACGCAGTATATTACACAATATGATTCTGACTACAAAAATAATGGAAATAACAAAAATGCTTGTCCTGTCCCTGTTCAGTATTGTCTTTGTCATCCTTCATTCTCCACTGCATCATGTCCTCTTTTTTCACTTTTATTAACAATACCTATAACTATTTGGCAGTTTGAAGACACTACTCACACTCAGCTGCTGTGACATTTTTGCAACTTAATGTAGCGTTACAAAGACGAGACTATTCAAGATACTTACTATGTACATTCGCCACCAACTGGTCAGGAGTTGGTCAGGAGTTGGTATTAGACAAAATCACCCTCAGAGTAATCCGTCATATTCGTAATCATATAATCATATAATTCATAATCATATATAACATATTCGGTAAACGCTACTTCTGCTTTGTCTAGCCCTGCTCTCCGGCCCAGTCTTTGCCTGATTGTTTAGCTTTACACTAACATTGATCCAGCTTCAGAAAAAAGATTCTACAAGTTCCTGATCTAATTTTTTGTCTCTGCTTACCTGCAAGACTCCACTTACCTGTTTCCTCCCGGCATTGTAACTATCTCCAGTTTATCAGGTGAATTCTTCAATGCTTAACCTCTCTGGCCTACCTCCATCTTATCTGTCTTTTCACTTCCTTAAAATTGACCTCCTGCTGAACATAACACCCTGGTCATGCACACACTAACATCGACAACCCCATACTCCATGACATTTACTGTATTTAATTTGCTTGTTGTCACTAAAAGCGAGTTGTCAACTATTCACTGTGGCTGCCTGCAAGATTAGGAAAACTCCATGTGTTCGAGTGCCAGAGGCTATAAATAAACTCAAGATTGCAGACTTGCCAA
This sequence comes from Neodontobutis hainanensis, assembly GCA_024349245.1. Classification (NCBI taxonomy): domain Eukaryota; kingdom Metazoa; phylum Chordata; class Actinopteri; order Gobiiformes; family Odontobutidae; genus Neodontobutis; species Neodontobutis hainanensis. The sequence goes on from JALDNG010000211.1 coordinate 622,343, forward strand.
GTGTAAAGTACAAGGCGCTCCACACTGGGAGACAAAATGAACCGGGGATGAGACTGTAGGGCGTTAAGGCAAGAACCAATGACCACAACCAAGGCAAGCGTCAAATAATGTCATCCAAAATCTTTTGTTCATTTCAAATCTGTTCTGGTCCAGACTTGTTTATGTATTGATCAGTTTTGTCCTCAGAAAGTTATGTAACAATTGCTGTTTGCTAATGTTAGTTTATACGTCATTATCAATTGATACAGTATGTCTTAAACAAACAATTCTTTTAGTTTTTGTGCTGGTTGTGTCTTCGGTCTGAGGCAGGGACTGAGGAAACAGCAGCTGATACTGTTCTGTCATGCCTACTATCATTCGACCTTATTGTAATATTATGTCATACATTTTTGAAGATAAGGTTAAAGCAAAAGTATCTGAACTCAGTTTTCAAGGTGAAGACATTTTGTCTCTAATTGAAAGAGACTTCATAAAGTATTTTGGAATAAGAAATGAAACCTTTACAAAAAGGAGTCCAGATACTTTTGCTTTAACCTTTCTTCAAGATGTCCTGGATAACTGAGAACCTTAAAAGACACGTCATACTTTATTATCATAACTATATAAGACTATATAATAAAGACTTATGTTATGATATACAGTATTTCATAGCCCTTATATTGTATTGGTTCTCATTAAACATGAATGTGTCTACAGCTGCAGTAGTGCCTATAATCATTGCCCTACCTCTTAGGGGTAAGTTAGAGAGTTGCAGAGTCCCACCCTCCACACTTGCTGATCCTATATTCATTCAGTGTAAAGTGTATTTCTACAGAGATCTACCTTGATACAAAGGCCTAAAGCCTAAGTTACCTCGCTGCGTAGTACAAGATCCGCGTGAGGGGAATTTTGCAAACATAGAACCTGACTCAAAGAGCTCTGACGCCCACTTCAGAAGATCTTTAACACAAGTTAACATGCAATACCAAGAAAGCTACTGGTTTTGTAAAGCCCGCTAATTTTCACTTAATGTTACATAAAAATGTCTTATCAGTTGCTGAAGTTCTGGATTTGGGGAGACAGACTTATGTGATACATAAATTAGGGTTAAAATCTCCTATTTTGTGAGCTTTTAAAAGCAAATACATCTCTTCTAAGGAACTCCAAACATGTAGGAAAAGGAGATATGCGAGTGAATGTAAACGTCAGGACTACTGAAGGTGCCATTCAATAAAAAGTACAAAAAAACTCAGAAAGTACCCAGACACCTGTCAATCAAAGCCTGTGTACACCTTAATTAAAAAAAGAAAATAAAACTTAAAGAGGCCTTTAAACCATGTCTGCAGTTAAAACTTCTTTACCTGGTTTAGGTTCCTCGGTCCTGTGATGTGATATCAGTGACTTGCACAAAGCTCAGGCTAATCCAAACATTTGTGTCAGATCATGACACTTTGAAGCATAAGGTGGTCCAGAGGCGACACACGAGTCACTTCTTCAGAGCGCGGCTTATACCGAGACTTTCTGTTTGTGGTTGTGAGGATTTGATGCGCCCCTCATTTGGCCCAGGTTAATGCTGCTCTGTCTGCCGAGTGCAGTCTAATGCTGACAGGAACCAACAGTGACTGGAAACAGCACACAAACACACAACAGATTGCACCGCACACATAGGCAGTAGGCAGTTCGTAATAATACATGCGACTGTGTTTTCTCTTCTTTCTCCAGGCGCACTGACTGTCAATTTGTATTGCCCAACAGCCTGTAAATGGTTCTTAGTGGGGAAAGACAACAATACAGCATGTGCACAAAGCTTTTACATTGTCAAGTATGAATTATCGTCAGAGACAGAAAGCCATTCCGTCTGCTTCATCACTGCTCCAGAACTGTACATGTACTTACTGTTGACTTTTGTTGAGACAACTTTTGTCTTCTGTGCTGCTCTGTTTGCCACTCAAATATAGTTCATTTAGGAATAGTTCAGCATTTTATAAAAGGTGTTTTATGAGTTGTTTAGTGTCAAAGGGGTCTGTTTGCGGACATCAGGGTAAGAGATAAACCACGGTTATTCAATGGGGCCTTTCCTTGCGGAGTTTGCATGTTCTCCTATCCTTGGGTGGGTTTTCTCCGGGCGCTACAATTTCCCCCACCAACATTAAAAACATGTTATCGTCTCAAGTTGTGACATGACCGGGGTCACCCCACTTATACTATGCTGCTTTTATGCACCGCTGTCTCAACAATAGCAGACCTGGCGCTTTTGGAGGACACAAAAATGCCCCCAGGGAGAGAGTTTTGTGATAGCAGAGCTCTATTATGGAACGTGTACTGACAAAGAGAACGGTTAATCTCCACTAGTAACCTACAAATTTCATCTCTCCAGGTCCTCCTCAGTAAAAACCTTGGGTCTTACTAATGGCATGCGGTGGCCTGGTTTTCACCTTGCTCCTCGACAAGTTCGGGACAGGCTCCAAGCCACTGGTGCCTAGTGTTGAATCATCTACAATATTATCTTATTTTTTTCAACATCATGGTAATAATGTTAATCTGCAATTCAGAGATGTTCCTCTATTTAGCCCTCTTTTTTGTCTGCTTCTCCAAACTGAGAGTGCATTGTCTGCAGCAAGTAGCTCATAGAAACCCATTTAAAAAGTCTGAAATATACCTTTGAGCTCACTTATCTGAAACTCAAGGCACATTGATCAAATATTACCATTTATCATTAATTACTTGATCCTCAAATAATAATAATGTTCTTTCATTTGTATATGTAGCTAATAATAGGTCACAAGGTCAAGCTTAAGGTAGGTCCTATACATTTTTATGAATTGATAAACTCTTAACTATATATGATTAAAGTCAATCCAGCCACAGTTTAGAGAAGGAAAGGACATCTTCAGTCTCAAGGCCATATACAGAATGCATATCTATATAATATCTAAGCCAACCTAAATAAATGTCTCACTATTGAGCACTTGCATCATATGTGTAAAATTACTGTTTCAGAATGTAAGGGTTACATTCTGAACCACCACTCCGAAATAAAAGCAAAGTTAATGACAACGGCGGGGTGCTTGGGTTTGTGTAACTAAACCTTGTTCAAACCTGTATTGGAATACCTAAATTGTCTAAATAATTGAGATGATATGAAGTGGAAAAATGCTTTGCCTGGCTTTGATTCAAATATGTATTTTTAATAATAATAATAATAATAATAATAATAATAATAATAATAATAATAATAATAATAATATTATTCACTGTTCAATGCTAAATAAAATGATAAGACCTTTGCACAAATAAACTTAAATAAATAAATTTGTCCTTAAATATATTAATATATAATATATTGATTTATTTAGTTGGTAAATAAACCAACAAAAAATTTAGCTTTAATGCCTTTTGCAAATAGAATAAGAAATTGCTCTTTGTATTGTTTGTTTATAAATTATTATTGTTTATTAAATATTATTGGTTCTATTACATGTCGTATTTATTGGAGATTTAGTAAATGTATTTGTAAAGTGAGTTATAATTACACAATGAAACTGTGATTCAGTAAATGCTTTTGTAATTGCTCATTTAATTCACAGATTAATAAATGCACAATTGCAATTATTAATTGATTAAAGTTGTCTTAAAATTAAATTGAAATGCTCTTTTATTAAATGCATTGTTTTTATTTTTGTGGTCTAAAAAAATCCTCAAAATACCACATGGCAACAAGAAAATGATTTACAACAAGCACTATATTAAAATGTATGATTTACGTAATATGTTGTGTTAAATATCCATCCATCATCTTCCACTTATCCGGGGCCAGGTCGCAGGGGCAGCAGTCTAAGCAGAGACGCTCACACTTCCCTCTCCCCAGACACTTTCTCCATGCGTTATCCCAGGCCAGCTGAGAGACATAGAAATATAAGGAGAAACCCAAAAGCAACCTAACAAGTGTAAAAATCATGTTTACAGCCAAAAGCATTACCAGCATTTATATAACTGTAATGTATCTAACACGAAAGCACATTACTGTTAGAGAGAGAAAAGGTCACTTCTACACTGGCAGCTCTGTTATTCCATGGTAAATGCAAAGGAGTGCATTTTCCATGTGGTTAATTTTTGTATGCTTTTTTATGTCCCATCTAAAGTTGAAGCTTATCTGGTGTTAATAGTAAAGACTTCACTTTCCTTGTTTATATGGCAAATACTTTATATTCCTAAAAGGATTTTAAGTCTGTGGCCTGGCCTTGAGCCCCACACATCTCCTTTCCGGTGAAATGTATGATGAAATAAATGGTTGCATTACAGTAGTATATTTGAGTCCACAAGTCCTCGAATCCAATATGGTGCATAATATTGAGTCTGCAGGAGTAGATTTTGGAGAAAGTGTGGTGAGTACAAACTGCTCCTGGTCAGAAGGGTTCAGGAGGGTATTGTAATGAGTACAACTACCACCAGCAGCAGAATAGAAATAAAATACAAATATAACAATGGGTTCATGTTTCTTGCAGTACATTTTTTGCAATGTGCATTGGAGTTTGGACCACACACTATAATTGTGAACTGTTTTACCATGTCCTGTTGAATGAAGAATTCTAATAATGATATGACAAAAGTATGAGGAGAGTTTTTAAAGTGGCACTGCATACCCTACTGTGCTAATAGCACATAACTTTAAAGTCCAAAAATATACCTTCATATTCTGATTTAATTGTTCTTAGACACATGATGGTAGAATCATACCCATTTCACTGATACAGTACCCTTAGATGGAGAGAAAACTCTCTCTCTCTCTCTCTCTCTCTCTCTCTATATATATATATATATATATATATATATATATATATATATATAAATTATATATATTTTTATGCCACGGGACAAGCAGACCTCTCCTGACTCGGCAGCTCAAACAGAGGGAAAAGATACACTGGAGTGTTTTATTTATACAAAATGCACTAAAATGATTCCACCGTTTCAGAAGACATGTTGTTTTTCTTCCAAACCTGACCGTTTCAAATAGTTTCCTCTCCAAAACAAACAACACAGACAGTCAGTAGAGGGTTCTGTGCCATCCAGTGACGAAGAGTTACACAGTGCTGCTGGTGTCCAGTGTCCAGAGAAGTACAGTTACAAATGATGACAGGAAGTGTGTTCCACAGAGAAGGTGCTGCCAAGCTCAAGG
>JALDNG010000211.1:632500-678279 GCA_024349245.1 Neodontobutis hainanensis
ATAATAAAGTCTGTTACCTTGTGTTTTAGGCATGTGTCCTTTTACATCTATTTATCTTTTTTTCCTTTTGAATAGGGAGTTGTGACTGCTGTACATGCTGTTGTTTTTAGAACAGGGTTCTCAATACGTTGATCGCAATCTACCAGTCGTTTGCAAAGGTAGTATTGGTAGATCGCAGGTTGCTTAGGTCACTGCGCATGGACAAACAACGGCGCTAAGTGTAGCTAAACAAACAAGCTTCAGCCAGTTACCACCAATTTTCAGACCTCGTTTTTTTTTTTTTTTTTGTTATGCAAGGTAAATCAACATACATTGTACATATAAAGAATCTTCAATATATTTGTAAATAAATATATGTGTTATTATTTGAAAACACATAATACCAAGTACACAGAAAATGTAGTACTGTCACATAAAAACTACGAAAACAAAATTCAAAATCAACCAAAGCTTAGTTTGTAGACCTACTTGGCAGCAGATTAAAACCAATTACTTGTAGGGATATAGCAATTGAATTAACTCACAAAATAATTCGACTGACGATTCTGATATCTTTTATGAAATGAGGCAAATTAGAAATGAACAAGTGCCCTTTCATTATTTCACAAATCAGGGCTCCGTACTAACTTTTTTCATCCCAAAAGCCAAAAGCCATTTCCAACCGTGCCTAAATAAATGTCAAATGTTCCTGTGTTTATTTAAAATATAGGCTAAAGTTTGTCTATTTTAAGTTAGTAAAAATCTAAATAAGTGGATAAAAGTAACCTAAAATCTGACTCTTAAGAAGTTAGACCTGCTTATTTACTTTGTGTTCAATAATTAGTTCTTATTATAGTTGAGACCTAAAACATCTTTAGATCAAACCCAATAATAAACACTGGTCTCATGTGTTTCCCTAAAACAGCAGAACTTTATGAAAACAACTTTTTTAACTGTTACCTTTAATGCATTTTCACCTGTTATTTATTAATAATAGCAAGAATGTACTAACAGTAATAATTAACGTGAGAATGAGAAATACTTCACAAAAGAACCGAATTTGGTCCGTGGACCTTAAGTTGGACAATCCTGGTCTTTAATCTCAGTGGCTGCAGCAGAGACCCACAGAAGGCAGCACATGATCTAGAATATTATTATATCTCTCGTGTGAGGGCCTCAAACAGGTGAACACTTAGTTTGAGACAAGTCTGACTGTTAATGAAATAATAACTTATGGCTCAGAGATGGTTCAGACTCAGGACAGCAGCCTCTGTTTACAGTTTAGCCTCTTTGCTAACACAGATAACTGCTCACATTCTCTCTGTTCTCCACCGGTGACGGGACATTTACGTGACTTTTTATACTGTTTTGTAAAGCTCAGCCTTAGACACAGACATGTTTTTGTTGCACGCTTGATAAGTCTGCGCGGCAGTGACTCAGCCCAGGACCGGTCTGTCCATCAGTAGCGGAGAGACACACAGTGAGCGAGTGAACTAAAGTTTACTAAAGTAGATTTATTTATGTCACCAGACCTTTGAATGATGATGAGACTTCCTCAATATCAACATCCACACTCTTGTTGCCATGCTAGAAACTGTTTGCAACAAATTGTTGAAAGCGAGTTTGGAGTAAACAGAGCGGTCCCTGTTGTTTAAAACATGAACTGCAAATGAATCATCATCTCAACCGACTGGAAACCACAACTCCTAAACACTGTAAAATATTTAGACCCTTTGCGGTTCTTGTTTTATTGCTTTATAGTGAATGATTATTTAATGCCATTATTTGCATTAAATAATCACCATACTAATACTGTGTATGACCCCCTTTCGCCTTCAGAAGAGCCTTAATTCTACGTGGCAGAGGATGGGTACATAGTCAGAAACAATGCTCAGGTAGGCCGTGGCATTTAAACGATACCCAATTGGCACTAAGGGGCTTAAAGTGTGCCAAGAAAACATCCCCCACACCATTACACTACCACCACAAGGCATGATGTATCCATGCTCTCATTCTGTTTACTCCAAATTCTGACTCACCATCTTCAACTCGTTCAAATTGTAGCCTGTTTTTCCTATTAGTAGTGGAGATGAGTGGTACCCGGTGGGGTCTTCTGCTGTTGAAGCCCATACGCCTCAAGGTTGTACGTGTTGTGGCTTAACAAATGCTTTGCTGCATACCTCGGTTGTAACGACTGGTTATTTCAGTCAAAGTTACTCTTCTATCAGCTTCAATCAGTCGGCCCATTCTCCTCTGACCTCTAGCATCAACAAGGCATTTTCGCCCACAGGACTGCTGCATACTGGATGTTTTTCCCTTTTCACACCATTCTTTGTAAACACTAGAAATGGTTGTGTGTGAAAATCCCAGTAACTGAGCAGATTGTGAAATACTCAGACCCGTCTGGCACCAACAACCATGCGACACTCAGAATTGCATAAATCACCTTTCTTTCCCATTCTGACATTCAGTTTGGAGTTCAGGAGATTGTCTTGACCAAGACCAAACCCCTAAATGCACTGAAGCAACTGCCATGTGATTGGTTTTTGCCAGATTCTTGCATTAATGAGAAATTGAACAGGTGTTCCTAAAAATCCTTTAGGTGAGTGTATATACAAACATAATATGTTCATGGTGATTTTAATCTGGCCACCAAAGGCATATATATATATATATATATATATATATATATATATATATGCCTTATATATATATATATGCCTTATATATATATATATATATATATATATATATATATATATATATATATATATATATATATATATATATATATATATATATATATATATATATATATATACTCAGAAGTGCCTTGCAGTACAAATGTACCAGCTGGCCATTAATAGACAAAATTAAACATATTGTATGAGGGTGACTTTGGGGTAGTTTTAGGTGTATGTTTGATTCCAGTTTGTGTAGCCTTATGCACACTATATGGAATAGCCCTCAGGCCTATTGTAGGTAAACACATCCTGTCGCATCGAGCCAGGTTGTAAGGCTCACTGAACAGTTGTCCTTGTGCTAGGATTTACGTGTGTCAAGTTGAAATTAGACGTCCGCTGTCGTTCTCAGTGAGATGCAGCCACCCTGCCTCCTCACAGCTCTCATCTCCATGAGCTGAATTGGAACAAGCTGCTGTGCAGATATCTTTTTTGTAATGACTTGTAATAAGCTGTGTTTTGTTGGTTGAGCTGCATGTGCGGGCGGGGGAAGGAGGCCCGTAGACACAAAATCGCAGCAGGTGAGAAGGAGATGAGCAGCCATGTTTATCTCTCCTTTCGCTCTGATTGAATCCAATTTTCTTGCTTTCAATTAATTAAAAGTCAGAGGATAACGCTCCATGATACATGCTGAATATGGAAATACATGTGATAATGAGTCACTCACAATATCCCTGCGTGCTGCAGTTTTACACCTCTTCACCCGACGCACATGAGCCGTGTGTGACATTTGAAACAGTATTGGAACAATGTGGAGAAGCTAAACCAATTCAAAAGACTGTTCTAATTAAATGCAGCGAGGAATGATTTGATGTTGAAATGACAATAGAGGAAAATAAACAGTTGATCACTTCCCAAGAAAAAAAATAAATTGTGTGCTACATACAAGGTTGCTGCACATGGTGCTTTTAACAATGCATATTAGATTTTTAATGTGATATTCTGATATTTGATATTTAAGTAGGGTTTTATCTGGTCTGTCTATATAGTTATAGTTTATGTTCCTGCAGTCTGGAAAGCTTAAGAGTGCATTTGTAAATGTTTTCAGTGTCTCATTTTCTCTTTCCTGAACAAATTAACTGTATTTTAAATAATGTGCTTTATTATATATTTTAAGTACATAATTTTACTGTCAGACAGAAATTATTTTTGATACTAGTGTATTTCATGAACACTGTCAGATACTGATAATAAGTTTTGTCTAAAATCTGTCATACTTAAAACAGTAACTCCAATTTTAAAACACAACATTTTCGTTTCAGTTTGACCTTATGGCTCGTTCAAATGGGAGCTTTGTATTGACTCATGTTTGGAGTCATAAGTGAGGTTTTTAGCAGACATAGGGTATTTTACAATATACAGACAGACTCATACAGTTCATCCAAGGGTTGGCGCACAATCTTTGAGCAAAATTGTAGTTAATGTTCAAGTTCAGATCTTACAGCAGTGGACAGGCTGCAGAACACAGGAGAATAGCAGCAGAGGAAAATAGAAGAAGCAAATGCTGAGTGGCCCTGAGACATTTGAGCCATATGGCTCCATATGACTCTGATTTTGAAGTATTGATGTAGCTCAACACAATTTGACAGTATTCTTTGTATTCATGTCCAGTGTTATATTTACTCTGCATCACACCTGAGACCTTGTTGGTCTGTTCAAGGTTGTCTGAGTTATTAAATAGTGCTATTCTACAAGATCCTTGGCTTTTACACCTGCACTGTTTGGTTCAGACTTTCACATTTCGTTTGTAAAAGCGTGTTTGGAGATAATTTGGACTTTCAAACCAAATGCAGGAAGTTACATCCGATTAAACACATGAAAAAAAGCAAACGGATATAGTTGGGGTTAAAACCACACAAAACACATAGATTACTTTGTTTTTCTGTTTTGTATGACTCTATTTTAAGATATGAAACCAAAAGTAGTGGAATATTGTGTAACAGTTTTGAGTTCTTAGTTCGGACCTTGGGGCAGACTTTCAGGTGTGAAAATGCCCTGGTCAAAGGTTTCTAAACTGCCCTCAGAAAGAAAAGGCTGAAGCCATAAAGAAGGAATTAACTATACAATTACGTTCTACCATACAAAGACTCTGTTTCAGGGGATTCACATTTTCTAACTCAATCTAATTAAACAGGGAGCAGTGGAGCCAATTGGAAGGCAGTATTTGTATCTTTTAGAACTGCACAACCATTGGTGAGCTAATGTTTCTCTACAGAAGGGACACAAACACCTTTTTGTGATTTTGTAATTGTGCTTTTTTAAGAGCTAAGAGCATAAATAAATTACACTACAGACCTGGAAAAGGTTATTATTGAAAGGGTAATAAATACGAGCCCAACCGCTCAGTGAAAATGATACATTTTCTCATCATCATACTCTTTAGATTCAAACATATATTTAGGAAAAAAATATAGTAAAAAAAAAACTAGCAATTCCCCTGACAGAAACCATGCCCAATTACATGTCAGAATGATTCATTTTTGAAAGTGTATAGCTAGAAGAGTGTCAGGAAGAAGATGAATGAATTATTAGAATGTTAGGGAAACATACAGTAGTAAAACAACTTAAGGAATGCATGGCCTCAATCGCTTTGATTTGTTTTTGATTTCTTTGAGTGTTTTTATGCTGGGTGTACTTGTTGAGGCTTGGATGGGAATCAAACACATGGTCTGCTCACCTCTAATGACCATGTATAGCCTCACCTCACCCGGTGGAGCTGTGATCAGGCTGCCGACAAGGAAAGGACAAACAGATAAGTTGAGGCCCAGAAGTGAGCGTTCCATTTGCATTTCCATTTTTTGTCAAAATAAATGTAATTTAAAATCCATTATTAATGTATATTTATAAAATATATACAAAGAGAAATGAGTGCTCAACTGTCAGCTATTGGCTCTGAAACTCACTAGAGTTGAACAGGATGGCCAAATAAGACACTTATCCCAACACACAATCACTATTGTTGGACTACAGAGATGGACGACAGGATGGAGGCTGTGGACGCAATATTCTAACATGACTGCACACAAACACGTACATATGATTTATGTTCAATTTCTGTATTGACATTAAGAGCCAAGGACACATTCTGTATCTGCCCCACACTCTAATCCCACAAACTCACATCAAAGCTGGAATCCTGCAGTCATGTTTATCTGAGCAGCTAAACATTTTCTGAATGTGTTTGGGGAAGCTACAGATGGTTCTTGACAAATAGAACATTTTCAAAACCATTCCTTCAAGCAAAACACATTTCTGTGCCCGAAGAGAGCGATGCTCCCATTTTTGCTTCTCACTGAACCAGATCTGGACTTGTATTTTATTTCACAAAGCAGTTTCTTTTCTTTTTTTTTCTTTGGGCTTCCAGACACATGCAGTATTTTCTTGTTTTTGGCTAAGCTCTTTCCGGCCACACTGTGAGGATTTGACCCTGTTGGCCCTATTCTGCCGCTACACACACAAACACACACTTACTGTCAGAAGACGTTTGTGTTTGGAACAACTTTTGACTAGATTCAGTTGTCATAGCCAGGGGGATATTAAAGCTTCCACTTCTAAAAAGGAAAATTTGATTCCTGCGCACTCAAGCGTGAGGTGTTACATTGGGCTCTTTGTAAATTGCACACACTGCCTTAAAAAAACTAGTTAGAGGGGAGTTTAAGCAACGATGCAGTTTGAATCCAAATGAAGAGAAGAGATAATGTTTGGAGAGTGTAACGTGGGTGGTGCTTATTATTAGAGCCTTAATGGACGAATGCCTAATTCAACTTAACGTCTCTCGTGCCAAACTTAAAAAAAATCACTTCTACACACATTTATGTTCTTGGAATTGTAAACAGAATTTATGGACCAGATTGAACCTTTTGCAGCAGCACTTATGGTCTGTGCATTAAGGACCTAAAGGGATGTTTAATGGCTTCCGGGTAAAAACATTCTGCAGTTTGTACACTGTAGCTGGGTAAACAGTTTATGTTCCATTTTCAGTCACTGGCAAAGAGGTTTAATCTGTTATACTTTTCTTCTTTGCATTTAATAATAAAATAAAACAACTCAGGTCTCTATCAATTATAGAGCAACTGAAGAAGATCATGTTACTGGGTTCAATTCAAACCCTTCATAATCTGTCTGAAGAAGACATTTACATATTACATTATTCATTCTGATTCAAAACTGATTCAAATGTTCACACACCTGTAATGCCCTTCTTTTAGGATTCTCGGAATCACATTTAGTCCAATCAACTCTTTATGCTGGATTTTGTCAAAGGCTGCAATCTATTCTGTTCCATTGTATTTCTATATCCATTTCAATAACCAGTGCCAACAAAACTATCCTTGTACTGTTTGTGTCTGTAAGCCAGGAAAGTAAAGGTATTTTCATCTCCTTTAAAGCTTGTAGCAAAACACACAAGAGGGTGTTTTCATAATGTGATGAAAGTGCTAATTACAACCACCAGAAATTGCAAATTCAAGATTGTTTTTAACTTTAGATACAACAGGAGATCAGGATATCTGTGTCCAGAACAAAAACACAATCACCAAGCCTTAGGACCATTTTAAAAGTCAACCAACTAGACACAGTTTTCTTAGAGCTCTGTTTATGCATAAAGGGGAGGGCTGTGTTTAAAGCCATTATATTTTTAATTTGTCATTATTGGGCTAATCTATTGTTTAGATGTGCATTTAGAATAGCCACACATGCTAAGGCATTTCTGTATGCCTTGTGTACCCTTAATAAATAAAATTTCAGAAAAAGCATACACGTCTGGTGCACGTGGGAGAGTGGTTAAAACTCCTGCCTCACAATAAGAAGGTTGTGAGTTCAAAACCCGGCTGACTCAAACATTCTTAGCTGATTCCGGTCTTTCTGTGAGGAGTCTGCATGTCCTCCACGTGTTACCGTGGGTTCTCTCCGGGTACTCCGGCTTCCTCCCACCATCCAAAGACATGCATGTATAGGTTAATCGGCAACTCTTAAGTGTCCCTAGTGAATGAATGTGAGAGTGAATGACTGTCTGTCTCTATATGTCAGCCCTGTGACTAACTGGCCACTGTCCAGGCTGTACCCTGCCTCAGGCCCAACGCTGCTGGGGTAAGCTCCGGTCTCCTGTGACCCCTAATGGGACTAAGTGGTAGAAAATGAATGAATGAATGAATGGAAAAAATTAATACAGTTGTATATATGTTACAGTGATGCCTGTGTTCTTAGAGCTGGCAGCAGTTGCTGCTGGGTTAACTTTGTTGCTAGGCAACCACAACATTCCAATGTTTTTAGAAATGGGGTATAAATGACTTTTGGCAGTTGTTTTGGAAAATGGTAAATGATTACAGTTCCCATTCTTTATTCAAGAAAAGCATATTTGAAAAGCTCACCCAATCTGGTTCTATATGAACAAAAGGGGGTCAAAACATCCCCTGATGCTTCTGAGCATGCTAAGTTTGACATATACAATAAACAAGAGAGGTAGAAGCATATTCATTTCCCTAAAAATTACTTAGTAGTAGATATGAGTAAGAAATTACATAACACATGCATAACAGCCCAACAATAACTGGGCCCTCACTCTGAACATATCAATACTGTATACTCTTTATTTGTCACTTTATGAAAACTTAAACACAGAGCAGAAGCTGAGTGAAACACACATATCCAAATGTACAGTTTGTACTCAAATGTGTGGGAGTTTAACTGTCTAAACCATAACAAGAAAAATAGATGCCTGAAACATTTGGAGATGTTTCAAGCATCACAACTAACTCCTGCAGTTAACCCAAACAAAATAAGGCACATCTGGTCACAGCCTATGAGCAACGAGCAGAAGGACGATGGGAAAAAAAACAAGACCAACCAAAGATCCAAATTTTGGACGTTACTTACTACATCTGCCTTGGGGCCAGAACTCCAAATTCCAAACTTGAAAACGGCTTTATGCCTCGTCCTACATTTCTGACTACAAGTGTAAGTAACTGCTAACTTTATAAACTTTTTAACTCTAGTCCAGACACTGATGTAGCATATATCTGAAAACATATATTAACACTAGGATTATTTACTATTTATCTGTGTCTTAAGCAGGTGCAAAAATCTTTACTTTACATAATTTACAACAAATGATATTGCACTGCACAAGTCAATTGAAATATCCATGGTTCAGTCAAATATTCAGCTGTTTCTCTGTGCAGCGAGAATCTGAGTGCTTTATTGGATTTCATAATTGATTGATACAAGAGTGGAGCTGATCCGCTGTGCTGTTTGTTGGCAGCTTTCAAAAACTAACCTCGGTTAAAACAGTGCAAATGTTCTCTAACACGGGCTACAGGAAGTCAAGCACAAAGCAGCACAAACAAATAAAGAGCAGCCAGCAGTTGGAATTAAAGCTATCCACTCTGTCAGTGTGCATCAGAGCACACTGAGCTCTCTATCTGCCGCTTTTACACATGAGTAACAGTGGAGAACAAAATCATTTTAGAGCAAGTATGTCCAGACATTAATAATGAAGAGAATATATGAAGGCAACAAAACCCCACAGTGGAGATGGAGATTGCTTTTGACTTCAAATCATGGCCCATTTAAAGTGATGGCTCAGTGTTTTGTAAATGGTTTTCTGAGCGTCTTAGTCATATATAATGAAATACCTGCTGTGGAGAAGCAGACAGAAGCAATGACACATGTAGCCTACAGCTGTAAATGTGGCCCGTATAAAATTGGTTTTAAAGTTAACATCTCATGTGCACATATTTAAATGAGAAAAGATACATGTCATTTTGGGAAAAAAGACATATTTAGGTTACAGGTCAAAATGGTTTGGAATTTGGAATAATGTTGAAAAAGTAAAAGTGGCTGCTGATTATGAATTTCCTCATGGGGATAATTTAGGGATAATAAAATAAGAAAATAAAATAATGCCATGAGGTTTGATTCAATGGCTGGACCATACGACAAAAGAGGTCAGGACCTCTTCTGTCGTACATGTCAGGTTTCTCTCCTGACATGTACGATTTTTAGCTTTAAATTTTTGTGTAATTGTTCGGCCTGAATAAGTATATGGCCTTTTAAACCACATGAAAAGAACCAGCATTGTTTTTTCTAATAGTCTGTATCAGTGAAACCACTCCTGTGTGGCCCCTGGGTGCGAGTGAGCTCTGGGGCCGCTCCGCCGTGAACCTGTGGAACAGACTCATTGTCGAGTCTGTTACTCAAGTAATACTTTTCAAATGACTCTTCTTGTCCGTATAATACACCAACATGTTCGTGAAATACACCGCTGCAGCGTTGCCATGGCGATGCCGTGCTAAGCCGCCCCCATGGGCTGAATTTGTCATTATTTGGGGTCCGTGTTAAGAAGCCATTTGCACTTCCTACTAAAGTGTATTCTAATTTGGTTTGACGTGAGATTGAGCTCTTCGCCTTGTAGCTCTTGTGCTAATAGCCACTCTGGTGAGCAGCTAATGGCAGCTAGCAAACACGGCGTAGCACTTAGTGGTGCTGATATCACACCAATCATGAAGAAACAGTGGGGGAAACTCTCATTAACTTTGTATCCACCGTCCTCATCCTGCTCTTACATCTCCGGTCTCCCAGGCGGCTGCTCTGTGCTGTGTCAGTGACATTGTGGCTCAGTGCAGCGTCTCATTAGCCTACCACCCTCCACCGCAGCCCGCCTTTGTCACTCTTTCTGGATTCTCTCTGTTCCGCGGCCCTCATTAAAGCCCTGGATTTCAGCATCTTTACAACACTATCTTTGTGTGTGCACATAAAGAAGGGCTGCATGTCTGCCTTTGTTTGTTCTGGTGTAATCCAGTTAGCTTCAGCCTGAACAAAAGCAGCAACAAAGAGATGGAAAAAAGACACTGACTTTGAGTGTGTCAAATTGCTATACTTTTGGATTGTTTTATCCACCTTTAACCCCTTCTTTTTACAACTCCATTTACACCTCTGTTTTTTCCCTCACAGTCCCTGTCAGGATCCCTGTCTTTTCCCTGTGCTCTCCTGTTTGTCTCCCCCTCCCTTCTGTGTCTCTGTGTTTGTATGCCTGTTCGTCCCTGGAGCCCGCATTCACTCCAACACACATGCTGCTCATCAGACTCATCACTACTCACCTTAAAGAGTATAAGAACCCCATTCAGTCCGTTACTCTTCGCCAGATCGACGTTATCTTTTGTGGGACACCTTCCTGGCTGCCTCCTCTGCTTCACTGTCCACCATCCTCTGGAGCTCCAACTCCTGCTCCTGTTTCGGTTTATTTAATAAACATTTTAAACTGCCATTTTGTCTCAGTGTCTGCCATTTTGGTCCACCAGTTTCCATTAGAACAGAATTGTCCACTTCTTAATCTGTTTTGTTCCTGTTGGTCCTGATTTGGGCACTTTAAATTGAATATGTTCAATATACCACAATTTTCATTTTAACCCTTGTGCCCTGATGAGGACAAAAGTGTCCTTTTCAACTTTTATTTTTTTGATAACTTGGAGGTTGTTTTGTATTTTTCTATGATATTTGGTAAAGGTGTGTATTTTATAACAAATTTTGAAATTTTAAACACAAATCCAATATTACTCTTTTTTTGCACTGTGTAACCTAAATTGTTACACTCTTACCATTTGGGGACAAAATGTCCTCTTCCAAAACGTCATAAAAATAGTATATGTTAATATTTTTTTCTACTTTTTTTTGCATAAATCTCTTAATCCACTTCAGTCCTGATCATAAATGTCAAATATTTGAATATTTTCAAAATTTTAACCCTTTATATGCCAGTGTATATGATGGCATCCCAAAATATTGTTAAAAATCACTAAAAATTGCAATATTTTTAATAATCTGAATTCAAAGTGAAATTTTCTTGGGGATTATTAGAGTCTTGGATGTGCCATTGATTGGCAATAACATTGATTTTGATGGATTTTAAATTTTTTGTAATGTCAGATTTAAAAAAAAAGTTACACTCTTACCATTTGGGGACAAAAATGTCCTCTTCCAAAACGTCATAAAAATAGTATATGTTAATATTTTTTCTACTTTTTGCATAAATCTCTTAATCCACTTCAGTCCTGATCATAAATGTCAAATATTTGAATATTTTCAAAATTTTAACCCTTTATATGCCAGTGTATATGATGGCATCCCAAAATATTGTTAAAAATCACTAAAAATTGCAATATTTTTAATAATCTGAATTCAAAGTGAAATTTTCTTGGGGATTATTAGAGTCTTGGATGTGCCATTGATTGGCAATAACATTGATTTTGATGGATTTTAAATTTTTTGTAATGTCAGATTTAAAAAAAGTTACACTCTTACCATTTGGGGACAAAAATGTCCTCTTCCAAAACATCATAAAAATAGTATATGTTAATATTATTTTCTACTTTTTGCATAAATCTCTTAATCTACATCAATCCTGATCATAAATGTCAAATATTTGAATATTTTCAAAATTTTAACCCTTTATATGCCAGTGTATTCATTGGCATCCAAAAATATTGTTAAAAAATCACAAAAAAATTGCAATATTTTTAATAATCTGAATGCAAAGTGAAATTTTCTTGAGGGGATTATTAGAGTCATGGATGTGTAATTGATTGGCAATAACATTGATTTTGATGGATTTTTAATTTTTTTGTAATGTCTGATTTAACAAAAAAGTTACACTCTTACCATTTGGGGACAAAAATGTCCTCTTCCAAAACATCATAAAAATAGTATATGTTAATATTTTTTTTTTACTTTTTTTTGCATAAATCTCTTAATCCACTTCAGTCCTGATCATAAATGTCAAATATTGGAATATTTTGAAAACTTTAACCCTTTATATCCCAGTGTATATGATGGCATCCCAAAATACTGTTAAAAATCACCAAAAATTGCAATATCTTCAAAAATCTGAATGCAAAGTGCAATTTTCTTGGGGATTATTAGAGTCATGGATGTGTAATTGATTGGCAATAACATTGATTTTGATGGATTTTATTTTTTTTGTAATGTTTGATTTAACAAAAAGTTACACTCTTACCATTTGGGGACAAAATGTCCTCTTCCAAAACGTCATAAAAATAGTATCTGTTAATATTTTTTTTTTACTTTTTTTTGCATAAATCTCTTAATCCACTTTAGTCCTGATCATAAATGTCAAATATTTGAATATTTTACACATTTTTAACCCTTTATATGCCAGTGTATATGATGCCATTACATCAGCCAATCATCAGAACAGTGTCAGATTCCCCTCCAAAGCAAGAGCTTAGATGCGCTATAAATAAATTACAAATAAAACATAAGAAAAGTTTATTTTCAACAAACAAAGATTTACTAAATTTGGAACAGACATTTATACTGCTTTTACAACCTGAAACCAGCTGCATTGAGCTCTTCCTGCCTGTGGATGTGTGCATGCACACGCTCACCTGTGTGAGTTCAGTTCATATCCGTGCACATTAATTGCAGCAGAAAGATGTGTAAACTTTGCTAATATATTTTTCACACTTGCAGCATGTAATGGTGGCCTTCTCCCATGGGCCAGTGCATTGCATGCACAGTCGTCTTTGGGTATTTGGAAGTCCCTGGGTACCCACTGACACTGTCCTGCCCTTTCTGTGGCTCTTGTGTTTCTGCTGCCGCGCTTTGTGCGTGGGGTAGCTGCCTGCGTTGTTGGATTAGTGGAGTGACCAATGCTCCTCTAAGAAAATCCGGCGCTCTTGTTCAAGGTTGGATTCACAGTCATCCATAACACAAAGAAGTTCAAAGCTGAGACATCTAAGATGTTGTACAACAACGTCAGTGGCCTGATAGCTGGCTCCCGGTGAACAGTGCTGAGCAGCAGGACGTTCTTGCTTCGCTATGTAGGAGACAGGTGTGTGAGACTTGGCAAAGCCAAAAAGGGTGGATTGAAGGCTTCTTTTTCTGGTCTGGAGCAGGATTGGGGGAAGCTCTGGCAACTTGCGTTTTAGCAGCTCTTCCCTAAGTCCATATGAGGTGAAAAAATTATCACACATCACCGTATGTCCTGCCAGTCCTTGAGTCAGCTGCAGAACCAATCTCCTTTCCTGGTTGACCTCCACAGAACAACCCTCTTGTTTTCCCGCATAGACTTGCCTTTTAAATGCTTAATAGGACGTCACAGGCCATGTAAACTTTGATCCTGGCTGGTTTGCTGGGGATGTACTGCTTGAAACTGCAGCGAGCCCAGTCAGAGTCAGAGGTATCCTCCGGGGAGGAAGAGTATGGGGACTGGGCTCGCTGGTTGTCATCCTCAGTCCTGTCCTCACGAGAGCCCATAACCTGTTCCAGAGCTTGCAGTTTGTTAAATTTAGATTTCTTACAGATTGCCAGATAAGAAATGAACACACAGCTCTTGACCTGGCTGGATTTCTAAGTTTAGTGTACGGTCACACCTGTGTCAACAGAGTTGTTGCTACCACGCTGTTTACTTTTTGTGCTGCTGCAATTTGTTGCTCTCAAGTTTGTTATGATGCAGAGGGGTTGTTAAAAGTTCATGGTGACAAAGGGGTTAAACTATACCTTTTATTCTTTCACTTCAAAACACATAAATCAAAACAAAAAAGTTAAGGTTCCAAACTGCAGTTTTGAGGAGATCCAATGGGAGTTATTTATTAAATCATACAAAGCATAAAAAATTATAATTGATCAAAATGCATTTTAATGCCAACCAATGGCACATCCACAACTTTAATAATCCCCCCAAGAAAATTGCACTTTACATTCAGATTATGAAAAATATTGCTATTTCTAATTGATTGTATAACAGTATTTTGAGATACCATTACATACACTGGCATATAAAGGGTTAAAATTTTGAAAATATTCAAATATTTGACATTTATGATCAGGACCGAAGTGAATTAAGAGATTTATGCAAAAAAAAGTAGAAAAAAATATTAACATATACTATTTTTATGATGTTTTGGAAGAGGACATTTTTGTCCCCAAATGGTAAGAGTGTAACTTTTTTGTTAAATCAGACATTACAAAAAAATTAAAAATCCATCAAAATCAATGTTATTGCCAATCAATTACACATCCATGACTCTAATAATCCCCTCAAGAAAATTTCACTTTGCATTCAGATTATTAAAAATATTGCAATTTTTTTGTGATTTTTTAACAATATTTTTGGATGCCAATGAATACACTGGCATATAAAGGGTTAAAATTTTGAAAATATTCAAATATTTGACATTTATGATCAGGATTGATGTAGATTAAGAGATTTATGCAAAAAAAGTAGAAAATAATATTAACATATACTATTTTTATGATGTTTTGGAAGAGGACATTTTTGTCCCCAAATGGTAAGAGTGTAACTTTTTTGTTTAAATCTGACATTACAAAAAAAAACCAAAATTCATCAAAATCAATGTTATTGCCAATCAATGGCACATCCAAGCCTCTAATAATCCCCAAGAAAATTGCACTTTGCATTCAGATTATTGAAAATATTGCAATTTTTGGTGATATTTTAACAGTATTTTGGCATGCCATCATATACACTGGGATTTAAAGGGTTAAAATTTTGAAAATATTCAAATATTTGACATTTATGATCAGGACTGATGTGGATTAAGAGATTTATGCAAAAAAGTAGAAAAAATATTAACAGATACTATTTTTATGATGTTTTGGAAGAGGACATTTTTGTCCCCAAATGGTAAGAGTGTAACTTTTTTTATCTGACATTACAAAAATTTTTAAATCCATCAAAATCAATGTTATTGCCAATCAATTACACATCCATGACTCTAATAATCCCCAAGAAAATTTCACTTTGCATTCAGATTTCTGAAAATATTGCAATTTTTCAGTAATTTTTAACAATATTTTGGGATGCCATCATATACACTGGGATATAAAGGGTTAAAAATGTGAACATATTTAAATATTTGACATTTATGATCAGGACTGAAGTGGACTAAGAGATTTATGCAAAAAAAAGTAGAAAAAAATATTAACATATACTATTTTTATGATGTTTTGTAAGAGGACATTTTTGTCCCCAAATGGTAAGAGTGTAACTTTTTTTTTTCAGGGTACAAGGGTTAAATCAGTTTTGTTCACTTGTAGTAATGTTTTGTTAAAATGTCAACCTTGTTTTTGACTTAGTCCTTTTAAAAATATTTTTGCTAGGTTTAAACCTAGCTTAGGTTTTTATATAATTAGCCTTTGGTTTGATGGTGAAGTGCAGAGAAGGTCAGATCTAGAGAAAGCATATGAAAGGGTGGCAAGAGAGAAGCTGGGGTATTGTATGAGGAGGGCATCATCTAACATCTCTGACAAATGTTAGAGAAGTTAGATGATGTTTGAGAGCAGTAGAACAGCGGTTAGGTGCGTTAGAGCGCTGCAGGATACGTTTGAGAGCAGTAGAACAGCGGTGAGGTGCGTTAGAGCACTGCAGGATACGTTTGAGAGCAGTAGAACAGCGGTGAGGTGCGTTAGAGCACTGCAGGATACGTTTGAGAGCAGTAGAACAGCGGTGAGGTGCGTTAGAGCACTGCATGATACGTTTGAGAGCAGTAGAACAGCGGTGAGGTGCGTTAGAGTGCTGCAGGTTAGGTTTGAGAGCGGTAGGACAGCGGTGAGGTGCGTTAGAGCACTGCAGGATAAGTTTGAGAGCGGTAGGACAGCGGTGAGGTGCGTTAGAGCGGTACAGGATACGTTTGAGAGCGGTAGGACAGCGGTGAGGTGCGTTAGAGCGGTACAGGATACGTTTGAGAGCGGTAGGACAGCGGTGAGGTGCATTAGAGCGGTGCAGGTTAGGTTTGAGAGCGGTAGGACAGCGGTGAGGTGCGTTAGAGCAGTGCAGGTTACGTTTGAGAGCAGTAGGACAGCGGTGAGGTGCGTTAGAGCGGTACAGGATACGTTTGAGAGCGGTAGGACAGCGGTGAGGTGCGTTAGAGCGGTACAGGATACGTTTGAGAGCGGTAGGACAGCGATGAGTTGCATTAGAGCGGTGCAGGTTAGGTTTGAGAGCAGTAGGACAGCGGTGAGGTGCGTTAGAGCGGTGCAGGATACGTTTGAGAGCGGTAGGACAGCGGTGAGGTGCATTAGAGCGGTGCAGGTTAGGTTTGAGAGCGGTAGGACAGCGATGAGTTGCGTTAGAGCGGTGCAGGTTACGTTTGAGAGCAGTAGGACAGTGGTGAGGTGCGTTAAAGCAGTGCAGAATACGTCTGAGAGCAGTAGGACAGCAGTGAGGCGTGCGGTAGGTGTGACAGAGGAGATTACGGTGATGGATCGGCTCTAAGACTCTTCCACAGACTGATTCATTGTACAGTCTTATGGCAGTCGGGGCGAAGGAGTGTCTCCACTGCTTCAACCAGAGTCTTTAAACTAATAGTTATAGTTGAACCAGCCCTCTATATTAGTTTTTCAGGTTACCCACAATCTCTTTTTTTGAGAATGTGCTTAGAAAACACAATTAGTCATTACTTGATTATTAATTTGCCTTTTAATAAAGCATTTGCAGCAGTCTATTATTAACATTAAACTACCTTACCTTTCTTATAAAACTACAGCTACAGATTTGTCCTTTACTATTTAAATAGTACACATTAGGTATAAATTTCTTTAAAGATGTTGGTTTAGAGACAGTGGCACTGAGGAAATGAGAGATGGTATTGTATGCTTTGTGTCTGGGTAGAGGTTCAATATTTTATTACAGTAGAGTAAAATATCCGCAGTGTCAGCAGCAGGTATCTGAGTTTGTGTTGCCATGGTAACTTATGGAGGAAGTGAGCCTGCTGCAGGGGGCCCTCGTGGTGTCTCTAAAGGAATGCTTCTCCGGATACAGCCGCTGCTAACCTTCAGGAAACATCTGTGTTCAGTTTTCACAGGATGTGTTTAAAACTTTGACCATTTAAATATGTCTGTTTTGTTTAATTTTAGCCAGTTTTTGTTCCTTTGAACTGGGGTCGGCAACTTTGACTGGCTGTGAGCCAATTTATTTTAGAGTTAATTAGGTCATCTTAGCTCTATCTGAAGCTGCAAGGTCAACAACAATAACTGAGGACATGTTAAAAAGGCTTGAGTTATTTATAAGAAAATAATCATTGTCAGAAACCAAATGAACCCGAAGTAAACCCAAAGAATTTGTTAGGTTTTATCCACTTAAAACTTACCCCACAACTATGGGTTTGTTCAGCTTGTTTTGTGCAACAGCCCTCTGTTGTGTTTGTCCTTGAATGCCTACACTGTGATCACAACCATCCCTACACTGAAAAAAACTGAGAAATACTTACAAAGCTGTGTTTTTCCAATGAGTTTGTATTTTATTTTCATTGTCTGCAGAAGCCAGAACCACTTTCTTCTCATACCCCACTGAACCTTTATCACATGTGGCCCAAACCTGCTTAAATCTGCCCTGAATAAATATAAAGTTAAAGACTTGACTTCTAAAGTAACCACACAATGACCATGACCCACGGATCTCACCTTTAACCTCTTCCATTTGTCACATCTAAAGTTTTTGCCCACTGCATAATAAACACGGGATGAAATTCAGGGAAGAATAAGTTGGGCAATAAAAATGCACAGAAAGCTTTTAGCATAATATTGATTAGCACAGCTCCTTTTCTGCTGTTTGTTGGGTCTGCATGTGTTCTCAGAGATTAGTTCTGTCTCTGAGGACCTGTATCATGCAGATTTAGGAGAGAAACAGTCCAAACACTATTGGACTTAGCCCGTGTAATCAGAGCCTGGTGTATTTCAGAGATGAGAGCTTATTTGCCTCCCTTTTCTTAAACACTTACTTACAGGCACCTAGCAGATGAGCTTTTTCTGAATTTATTTTTTCTTCTTGGTCAAGAGTCACATAACCTTGAATGATACAAGGTCAAAGTAAAGAGTGAAACAATAGAGATACGTGTACTGGGAATGTGAAAGATTGTAAGGGCTGCTCCTAATACAGGTACATACAGTATATGAACCACTTAACCTCTTCCTACCTGAAAGAGAAAAAGGTGATTATAATCTGGAAGTACTGCACAGGAAGTGACAAACTTTATATACATATAAGCATATTTAAAACACTAACTACAATACAGCCTTGATGGTACTACACAGTTATAGGACCGTTTGGAGTATCCTAGAAGATTTTTGGTCTTTAAGTTAAAAAAGAATGTAGATCACCCATAATGAGAGAATGGAATCAATAATAGGCCCTTTCACAACTTACATTACTTCTTTTTGTATACCTTCCTGGTGTTTAGCGGTGTCTTGATGTGGTAAAGATGTCAAAAAACAATATTGGGTTGCTCTGATCATTTCCCAGTATTGATCAAAATACATGCCTTAAAAAAAGTCCCACAATTAGGACACATTCAGTCCATTCTCCAGTAGAAGGATAGTCCAGTTCTACCTGTGAAATAAAGGCTTAGAGGCTTTACTTTGTCTCCCACTCTTCCTCCTTTGTTTGTTGCACATGTCTTGTCAATTACCACAGCAATAACAACTTTTTAATATAAAGAAAAAAGAGGAAAATACAAACACTAACTATTGGTAGTTTGTGGCTAGATTTTGAAACGTTTTCTAGAAAGTATTGCTTGCCTGTCCTCAATAGATCAGAATACTGTGTTTTAACACCAGGTTTGAAGGGAGTCACGGACCTGTCATTCCACAGTCTGCAGTGTGAATGAGTGATGAAAGATGGAAAGATTAAAAACACAACGAGGGCTTGCACACAGTATGTACTGAGTGTTTAGAGAACAGAGGCCAGCTCCTCATCATTAATATTACAAGTGCTGATGAGGCATGTATAAAGCATGAGGCCATAATTAGCGCTCCACATCCCTGTGCCAGAAACGAGCCCAAACTAGCACAGCTGAGTCTGGGCCAGAATCAACATTATACTGTATCATTAGTTTGGTACCGCTCCAAAGTCAAGCCACTGGGAAGTAAAAGTTCCTTCAACTTGGTCCATCTGCTGTGTGTGTTGTTGTGAAGCAGTAACAGAGCCTACAGGACTGTGGCAGGAGCATCTGACTGTGACACATACTGCAGCTGTGTTTGTCAAGTCACTCACTGACAAACTGAGCTGGAGAGAACCAGCTTTAATCCGTCTATCAACAGATACAACCCAGTGCTTGTGTTTCTATTGTGTAAAGCAAATTGAAGTTAAACTTTGTCTATTAACAGCTAAAAAAATGACTCTTGTGTGCAGCCACCTCAGAGACCTGAGAGAGAGCATGACCAAAGTGGAGGTTTATGAATGTAATGAAGCATACATGAAGGTAGTTGGTGTGAGAGAAGAGGAGGCAGATGGAGGCAGAGGATTTGCTGTGGAGAACAATGAAGGGAACAGACCAAAGGAGAAGATGTCCTTTTATACTAGGACAATTAAGACATTAAAACGTATTTGTGGATTTTTTATCATCATACTTGAACAGTGATCAGCACACACTCTTATTTACAGTGTCATGACCCCTGTAGGGTCTATTTATTGTTGTTCTATTATCTGTTACTGCTGGCTCTCCTCCCTCTCAGATTGCAGCCAATAAAGACGATGAACTGGAGGATCTGTACCTGGCTGTGGGCAGGGTCCATCAGTTTAAAAGCCGGCCTGACCCATTCTTCCCTCTCACTAGGTAGATACAGCTTCAGTTTTGCATTTTCTTTGGTTTATGCTGAAATTCACACATGCATTTGCCTACACCACTGATTTACACGTTAGCCTCTTTAGTGCTTAGTTTACTTTAATAAATACATATTGTTTAACCATGTGCGGTCTCCGTCTTGGTCCGGACCTTGAGCCAATTTGTGAAAAAAAAGAATTACAGTAATTAATATAAATAATGTTTAAGGAGTGACGTTCAATTATGTGTGTTAATTATGGTGCCATATAAGAGTAAGTATATATTATTTTCCCGGCATTAAAATCATTCTATGTGCGGTCACTAAATGCTTACAGCTGCTCAATTCCATCCTATCACAGTGACGACAGCAGAGGAGCTGAATCTAGTTGGGGCTAAAAAAAAATCTCCGGAAACAGTAAGTGACTCATAGACACAGAGACAGTGGCCTCAGCAGTTTTGATTGTTATTCTGAGACGGAACAAGTGCCATGGAGTCAGACACAGTAATAAGTGGTTTCCAATTGGAACGCTCAGAGTAACCCACTAGTCAGAATCTATTATGTACTCACCTACCATGTCCCGGATATTGATAGCATATAAAAAAATTATATAAATTTTTGGATTAAAGCCTCCTCTATGGCTCCACATCAACCTGCCACTTTCACATTTCATTATGCGCCCCCGGCAGAACAATGTCAAAGTTTAGCAGAAGTTTATTAATGGGAGAGGAAGCACTGTACTTATTACGACAGCGAAGGATCAAATGAGGTTATAATGAATTTTCTCAGGGATCAAATCCATAACCTAAACCTTAACCTTAACTGAAGCAAATTATGAGGTTGTTTCACAGTGCTGGGTTGTTGGGGGAAAAAACAAACGTCAACAGCTGCCTGTAACTGTTGGAAAGCAGCTGCGTAGTTTAATAGGATTTGAACCTGTGCAGGAGACCCAGAGGGGTTCATGTCCATTGACCTAAACACAGGCACAGCAGGTGCCAGGGGCAGTTTGTGTGGAAAGGTATATTGTGCTTGAATACAAACTGCAAAACTGGTGACTTGATGTTCTGGTGTCTAGGATTTGGATGTAACATTTTTCCCTAAGCACATCTACTCCTACATTAAACATCAAACATATCACCCAAAGGCTGAGATTACTAAATATTCAATAGACTTTGAAAATTGAAAAGATTCACTACCTTGTTTAATCTTCTGTATTGCAACACAGTCAAAGAATAGAACCCGGCTCAAATGCTTGTCAGGCAGCTATTAAACAAGTTAGTCCAGCAATGCAAAGGATAAGGCTAAACATAAATATGTTACTTATCCGCATGATCAATATCATAGCTCTCTCAATGTCATGTTGATTTTTTTAGCATAGTGTAAAAAGGTTCTGTTGGCACAGCCACTTACGTTTGGCCTGCTCGCACACACAATGAGAAGAAGCTGGGGCCATTTATTGACGATTGCACTAATGTGTAACCCCGCCCACATTTAGAAACTATAGGTCACTGGGTCAGTTAAGGACATAAACACATAGCATAATATGACATAGCTCAGCACCCCCACTTGTTCTTAGATTGACAGATTACAACACAGTGCATCAGTAACATTCAGTACAAAAATTCCCTTATTACAATTACTCATTCACACATATTACAGGTTTAATTAAAATATATGCCACTATATCAACTGTAGGGCAGTAATGAAGACTTAGTATTTTGCCATCACCAAGTACAAATTTCACAAAACAAAATTTAATGTCAACGTGCTTACAAATTAAAGATACCGGGTTCTTTGAGAGAGTATATTCAAGTGCATTGTCCATTCCAGCAAATTCACAAGATACAGGTTTATCCTGTGCAGTAGCCAACAAAGCCATACATACAGCTCTTTAATGTTAATAAATCAACAGTTTGTTGTTTCTTACACTTCCAGGAAATAATCAGCCAACACTCAAACAAACTAAAACAGTAACCAGTTACATTACGCCAGTCTTCCTGGTCCGCTGCCCAGTCTGCATCACTATATGCTATAAATTTAAGGTATAAATCAGTTTTCCTGTAACTTAATTCTAGGTGCACAGTGCCTTTTAAGTATCTCAACACATGTTTACCTGCAACCCAATGTGGTTCTCTTCGTTCAGAAAGATATTGTGACAATTTACTAATAAAACTCAAGTTCGGGCGAGTACTTGTCATTAATAGATTAAACTGCAGACACTGTGTAGACACAATTGTCAATTTTGAACAAAACCATTTTCAACTAAGAAATCATTCAGCATTTTATTCCAATTTTGGCCTGATTGCTTTAAATTATGAATTGACCTTAGAGCAGGGGTTGCCATCTTTACCACTCAAAGAGCCATTTGGAACCATTTCCTACAGTAAAAAAAACACTGAGAAACACAAAACCATTTTGACCTTTAAAATGAAATAACACTACATATGACAGTGCACCTTTTTTGCCTTTATGCTATGTATATATTGAATTCAATAAACGACTGCAGAAAAACAAAACTACATTTCTACATGCAACAAAAACATTTTGAACTCCGAAAAAAAATATGTTCGGTTGAAGGATACTTTTAAGTAAAGTACTCAATTTCTATTTGAGTTCTTCTTAAATTAATGAAAAAAAAAAAGCCAAACTTCAATTATCCACCAGCAGCAAACCAAAAACACTGTCAATCTGAATAATAAAAGGACTATTTCACTGAACAATAAAAAAATATGAATATATGCAAAATAAAAGGCAATTAGAATATTTATCATACTTGGTTAATGTGATTTCTGCTCCTGAACCTCAGCGCACAGCCCACACATCAGGGCTGTCTGCCTTCACCTTCATCTTTACACAGGATCGTAAACTGTCATCTGTGAGGCGTGCATGATGTTTGCTTTTAATAAAGTTTAAGTTGGAAATCACCTGTATATGTCCTCATTATATATTAAGCATACTTCTTAGAATTCTCCATAGTTGGCCTACCTGGGATTGAAAAGTTCAAGAAATCGTGCACTGGCGGGTGTCGCACATTGGCATTTGTGACACATAGTAACAGTGACAACATAAAAACGAACAAACTAAAATAAAATACAATAATTAAATTCTCATTAATTATTTTTAAAGCCACAGAGAGCTGCATCAGAGGGATGAAGGGTTGCGCCTTATAGTCTACACACTAATTTCTGTCCTGCTTTTGACTTGATTGCAGACTCTTCAGGCTGTTCCATATAAATTTCACAGCTTATAGTACAAGGGCATGCAGATATGCAGTTTTAACATTCATCTCATGTAATACTAAATATTTTTGTGCAGCGAGCTACTGAAGGACACATACAGAGGTCATATGCAGTGAAAAGGTTTCATTATTACCAACACCAGCCACTTGACTATAACCTTTAGCCACATATCTTGCCTTATATATTGTCATAACAGGATTATTTGATCAGCGGCTGAGGGACATCAGATGATGATGCAGATGCTCATCACGTTTGACTTCATAATCATAGTCTGTATAATACTGGGGAGCCTCCTCTCTCATTGAATAGCACTCTGGCTGCTTTCAGTCACTTTTACATTGGTTTTAGGATCATACTCTTTTATTTCTGGTGGATTTATTTTTGTCATTTCAGATTTTAGTGAAAAGGTTTTAGGGTTCAAAATGTTAATTTTAAATTAATCTTCAGCAGCCTATTTTATCTGGTTAGAAAACAAGATTTGCAAGGCTGTTTTTATCATCACCAATAAATATCCTCTTTTCACTGTGTGTGTCCAAATGCATAACATTCTGACCCAAACACTCTCATTTTGGACAGGTCAGGCTTCTTCCCAGTTAATATGTAATATGGGTTTGTCTGTTATAGCTACACATATTACATGGCCAACATATTTTCATCCTGATCACATCAGAACAAAAACAAAATTTGAAAACAGCTTTATTCCTAATTACAATCAGACAAATTAAAATTGGAAATCTAGAAAGTACCCTATTTTGTTTTTTTGATTTAAAAAATGAATATTGGGAAACAAAACCCAGCCATTATATTTTGTTTTCATATTAGGTAAATCAATTAAAATGGAAAGAAAATGACATAAAATGACTGGATATTTAATATTATGATAGGTAGTGACTGCTTGGTTGTGGCTACACCGTGGAACTGGTGTGGGCTGTGCCGGGAAGAACACCAAAGCAGCAAGACTAGTGCAACAGAAATGCATTCGGACTTCTGAAGTCCTGTAGCCGACCTACAGCAGGTTCTCACTGCATTTTCTGAAACACAAGACTTCACTACAACTGTCCATCGCTCTCTCAGCTCTTGGGACAGTGGACAGAGCACATTCACTTGCTGTTGAGGGAGGCTTCAAAGCTCCAGACTTTTCTGGCACAGTGGTCCGTGTACCTGCTGGCCATTTGACCTTTGTAATGTGAAATTAAAAAAAAAAAGAGGTAAACAAATCCATTTTTCAATTTTGGTTTTAATTTACCAAACGGAAGTCTAACGGAAAAAAACAAAAAACAATAAACTATAAGGGCTATAGTATCAACAACTTAAACGGATAGACAGACTGTTTTACGGCAGTGGTGTCACATCCCATTTGGGATACTCGTGCAGCGTTTGTTTTGGTAGCTCAGCTTTAATTTTGTTGACAGCTTTTGGACACTTTTTACACATAATCATTTTACCTGGTAATCATTTTTATAGAGTTTTGATGAAGTGCCCTAGAGCCCCAGCTACCTGTGTATGTTGTTGCCATAGAGTATAGAGGGCAATCTAGCGGGTATTGTTTTAAAAACGAGAACAGCCGATTACCTTCTTCCCAGTTCAGTAGTTTCCTACTGTTCTAAGTAAAGCCTAGATGTACAGTGTGTATGGGTCATATGTTCTATCAAAGGACAGGAAGTTAACATTTCCATTGTTTATTTACTAACTATTACACCACACAAGGCCATAGTTCCTTCACTGTTCTTTCAATGTTCACACAACTCTTGGACATCAAATGAACACCACCTTGTCATGCAAAAGGGCCACTGCAGGCGCTTCACACATGGTGCTTTTTTATGTTTTAGTTCTGTCTCAGACTGTTACAGTGCATACCCCATGTATTTATTACAAATAAATACATGGTGTCATTTATGTCACTTATGTCAACAATGCTCCTAGTATTAAATCCTATTAAGTTTGGAAAAACACAATGTGTAAGAGTGAAATAAATCAGTGTAATTGCAAATGCTCCTGCTATGAGTGTGTATTGCAGAAGAACCATGTGATAGAGAATTAGTAATTGGAGGTGACGAGTGCCCCTAAAGACAACATTTGGGAGCTGGGCATGGAGCTGAACTGTGTGTGCCTGTTATGGCCAGCACATGACCCAGACTTGGACTCTCAAACCTGTTCTACAGGAAAAGCAATACCTGAACTGAGTGTGAAGCTGTCCAGTGCAACTTGCAGTGCAAAAATGCAAAAGAACGCAATGTGGGGTTGATTTTAAACTAATACAAGGAATCAGATGCCTTTCACAACATGTCCGTAGAGCTCTAAACTAAAAGTTAGCAGCCCTTAAACAAGCCCCCATGGAGACCGGACATTTGAACATTATATTACCTAAATGATTTACTAATTATGACCATTCATATTGCATTTTTTTAGATCTATATTAATCTGGCAGCCTTACTTTTAAACATTTCTCATTGTGGTATTAATTAAAGCAAAGCCCCTTGAAATGGGGCAAAGGAATTGTTAACCGCACTAAACAGCGTACTAAAGTAAATTGTCTAGTGTGGGGTATTTGTCTGAAAAGACCCTCTCCACTCTCTCACTCTATCCTCCTCCATTGCAAATGGATCCCTTCCAAAAGTTGAAACACAGGTCTCTATAAAGCTCAGCTGCCTCATCAGAATTTATTTTTGGGACACCCTTCTCCAGTCAGCAGGTTGGGAATTCCTATACCTGTAAAAAAAAGACTAGATCAGTAACAGTTTAAACTGAACTAGCATCAAGCCTACATTTTATTAAAACATTTTCTTACCTGGAATCCTATGAAAATTTCACGACTACACCTTACTTGGTCAGACTAATTCCACCTAAGTGGCAGGTTAAGATGGACACACAATACTTGACCAGACTGCCAACAACTCTGGGTCCAACAGTTGAGGAAGGATATTTTTTAGTGAGTAAGTAACCCTGTTATTAATTTTGGGGCCATATTCTTTCTACAGTGTAGTTTTGCAATAAAATATTTATTATTTATTATTTTATGTTTGTACTGCTATTTAGAACTATTCAGGTCAATTCAAGAATTCATTGTTTGAAATGACAACATTACATTAGCTGATTATTCATCAATTATCTAGTCTCCAGGACATGTCCTCCGACAGAGCTAGGAACACACCCCCTATGTCAGGATCCATGCCTGGTGTTTGTAGTCAGTCTGTTTTGTGAGAGTATCTGTGTTCTTGTCTCTGTTTTGTTTTCGGATTTTATGTTTCTTTTATGTTTTTAAGATGTTTCTAGATTGTATTTGATTTCCGGATTTTTTATTGTGAAATGTCTTACTTCTGTCTGTGTTTTCTGATTTACTTCCTGCCTGCCGTTTCCCCCTTCTGTGTGATTACCTGCTCCGCCCTAATGTGTTTCACTTGTCCCTTTTTGTCTGTCTCTATAGATACCTGTGTGTCCCTGTAGACCTGTGTGCCAGGTCGTTGTCTCCCCAAACCGTGAGTCTGTTGTTTTTTCCTGTTACATGTGTTTCGTCTGTGTAATCTGTGTTTTTAGTGGCTGTGTCTGCCTAGTGTTTCCTAGTCTGGTTTTCTCTTGTGTGACATGTCTTGGATTGTATGCTCGGACCCTAGCCTTGTTTTATCCTGATTCCTGGATTTTGAGTTATACCATTTGCGGTGTTTGGGGTGTTTGCATTGGAGTCTTCTTAGTTCCGGGCAGTTAGGCCTTGATACCCTACAATGTCACTGCTGATAAAAAGTGGTGCATAAACTGACTAGCTTTTGTAAGATTCCACAGTCTTTTAGAACAAGACAGAAAAAATGCTCATTGTCAAACAATGGAATAATTACCATTGTGGAAGTTGTCTGCAAATATGGCAGGCTCTCCTGCTTGTGCCTGTGAACTGCGACCTCTCCTGCACAAACATGTATCTGGTCCCAAAGGCCATAAGACACAACTGCAGACCTGTCCAACAACAAATTCTCAAGGAGGACAAGGATCTAGTCATAATTCAGAATTATTCCAAGTACAAATTCTGAACGTGAGTATATGACTATTTTAATGGTTATTTTACACTTGACTGATAAGTAATTGATTTGGTACATACATTTGAAAAATGCTATAGGTTTAATAAGTGTTTAAGCAAGACTATTACCTGAAAACCTCTTCATAAATTGTAAGGGTTATTTTTAATGGGTCTTTTTGCCTTGGCCATCCAATGCCACGACATGTGTGACCCCATACTTTGTAAGTTTTTCATTTTGATCCATGTGTAATTTTTATCCAAAATTGCCAAATTGCCTGGTACGGGTGGGGTTTAAATTGCGAGTCCGCTGTAAGAACATAAATCAACACAACAAACTTTTTTTTGAAACTCTATTAACTTGAAATGAATTGATTAAGAAATAAACCCTGCATCTCATCTCATGGCAGGGATGATGTCTTTTAGGACTGCTCCAATGCGACACTCGCAGCACTGATACCCTTAATGCACAGATAGCCCTTCATCATTTTCCACCCATATTTTTGGAATCTACTAATCTGCTATGATTGTGAAGAAAACTGTAAAACCTGGAGTTGATGCATCAATTGCATTTGAGAGTCCAAGTCTAAGTAATGTGCTGGTCATAACAGGCACACACAGTTCAGCTCCATGCCCAGCTCCCCAAATTTGTCTTTAGGGGCACTCGTCACCTCCAATTACCAAGTTTCCACCACATGAACTATGGCACGAGCGCCCCATCAACATTGCTAAAATTCGCCGTTACTATCTCTCAAGCGCACTTTAGCAGTAGTGCTCTTTAACACCATACCACTGGCCTGCACTCAATCAGCCAACTCCAGAATATGGCTGTGAGGTCAAAACCCTTGAATTTCCCTATGTCCGTAATAATGTGATTGGTGCCCCGAGTCAACCGGCCCTTCACCGTCACTCCGTTAATTGAAGCGCTGTCCATCTGCTCCACCCTAAATGTGAACGTGTGCTCCGCCTCCTTGTCCATGGCTTGCTTCACCTTGTCCAGTTTTCTCTGGTGACAGTGTGCATCTTTATGTTTGGTGCTTTTACAGAAACTGCACCACTGTCTCTGCTCCCTGTACTCCCCAGCGGCTGACGTGCACTCCTCTGCTTTGTGGCCTTTCTGGCCACAGGTGAGTGTCACACTAAAATTGTCTTTTTCTTTGACTTTCATCACACTGTCCTCTGAGCTGGAAGCACCAAACTTCTCTGTGCTCTCATAGCTCCTTAGTTCAGTTTGAAACCCGAATGTTAACTTGTAGACCAGTGTAATGGTCTCTTAGAATCTGTGGTGCCTTTCTGCCATCATTTGTGGGGTCTCTCATTATAAGGGACAGACTTTTGTAATCCAACAGTTGAATTAGAACTGCGTAAGCCTTCTCATTCTCAGCGCCTGCAGCGAGGACTTAATTCAGTATGGTGCTTTTTAGGTTAAGCAGTAAAGTAAATGCAGTAAGTAAATGTGCCAGAAACGTTGTTTTCCACAGTTATTAATTTCAAAAACGGTTCCATTTACATACAAACTATTTACTGGGCCCATAGTCTGTTGGCAGAGCCATCCTTTAAAGAGCTGAAAATTCAAGTACATAATGGAGGAAAAACAACTCAGAGACTGACTTACGTCTGGCCTGCTTTCACACATAATAAGAAGAAGCTGGGGCCATTTTTTGATGATTGCGCACCAGTGTGTAACCCCTCTCACATTTAGAAACTATAGGTCACTGGGTCAATTAAGGACATAAACAATAACATAGCTCCAAAATAAATGTTTTTTGTGAATATGTTTTGTATTTATATGTATTTTTTCAACTGTCCTGGACACATTCTTGCACGGCCTGTTCGTCCTGGGAGTGGATCCCTCCTTCTGTGGTTCTCCTTGAGGTTTCTCTTTTTTCCCGGCTGGGTTTTTTTGGAGTTTTTCCTCACCCTGATGGAGGGTCTAAGGACAGGGGATGTTGTCTAGTGCAGTCTGTTAAGCCCTTTGAGGCGACTGTTGTTGTGATATTGGGCTATACAAAAATAAATGTCTTGTCTTGTCTCCACAGGTTCCATGTATGTTTAGAAAAAAGAGCTTATATATTTATATTTGTGGAACAATGCTGCTTTTCTGGGGTATGTTGAGCACATGTGGTCTGTCCTTGTGCCAATGCCCCATGGGTAGAGCTGTTTGACTGCCTCCATGCTGGTTTAGTGGCTAGGATTTGGTGCGCTTGCTGCTGAGGACTGGGTTCAATTCGCATCAGGAAAAAGAGCTCAGCTTTACACACAAAAGCACTTGTGCCTTTTACTTTTGAGTTCAAATTATGAACAAGGCAAGCTACTACATGGGCTAGAGTTGTTCTGCCTGTTTGAAAGAAGATTTATTTGCTCAATGGTTTGTGGTAAGAGAAACTTACCAGAAGCCAAGATATTTTGTGGGACTTCCTAAAATCTTCCTCAGGTTTTCATATCCAAGCACTACTTCTTTGCTTCCAGTTGCTTTAAACATCACATATATCAAGTCTCATTGCTTAGCATCTTTGCTACCCACTTTACAACTAATGTTTAGTAAGTTTAAACAAAAAATACTTTTAACAGTTTACAAGTATTGAAAGATGTCACTCAAACATGAATATTTAAATTCAACAATGCCATGTTTTGACTGTGTGCAGAGAGATCACATGGGATTTCATGTCTATCATTGTAACCTCTGGGCAATGCCATATACTAAAGCTTTCCAAAAGAGTAGGATGAGTAAATAGTAAATAAATAATTTTCTCAAAAAGATGCAGAATCAAATAATTACACTTCCAAAGGTTGTGTGCGGAACTTTATTGCTGATGCCGCTCAACAAAATTCAAAATTACAGCTTCGGCTAAAGCCACACGAATCACAGTGTGGTGTTCTTCACCTGATGAGCCGCCATATGAAAACATTCATTAATAATGACATTTCGATACCACTTTTAGGCTGAACTTCAAATTATAAACAGCCACCAATGTGTTTACTCCATCCAGCATTTGAGCATACAGTTGACAGCTTCCAGGGTTAGCTCGCTAATTAACACTGGCTAACTACTGCGAGCCTGGCTTCTATCTTTTATAAACAAGTCACTCGAAACATGGTCCTTCTGTGACCAAATATGTCTGAACCCCATAACTTGACTTTAATTCTGATGCCTCCACAGAACATTCCTACACAGGACCTCACTTGAGGAGGCACCCTCTCCTCATTGGCCTACTGTGGATTGACTCCAATTTGACGTATTTACACATTTAATGAGAAGCAAAGGTTAACACACAAGTTAATGCTAACACACATCACTGACTAACATCATTACTAGGGTTTTTCTCAGAACTGAGTTATATGTTGTTACAGTCCCACTCATACATTCTTACCCTGATAAAGCTACTGTGCAGGGTAAAGTCAGTCTAGTGTGTTTTCCATTGAAATGTTGCACATGGTAGAAATCCTGCCTATTTAGCCTTTAAGAAGAATAGTAATGCCTTTCAATTTAACCTTGAGTACATAAGAAAGCACTGGGAATAGAAGAGTTAACTAATACTGATCTACTTGGACACCACAAAATACATGACATTAAATTAAAGTTAGTGTCAGACTGTTGCATTCATGTTCATATCTCTGCCTCAATATACATCTCCCAATATTAATGCACATTTCAGTTTTCTTCTATTTCTTCTTTTTCTCTATTTACAATGTATCCAGCGCTGGAATAGACACTTTCCCAGTAGAACCTTTTCTATCTCCATTAATGACCAACGGCCAACGGAAGTGTCCCTTATTCCAATGGGTGTGCCCACTTCTGTGCAGCATTCATTAAATTAAATTCCGTAATTATGAAGCATATTTCTATTATTGCATCATTGACTTCTTAATCTTAAAAGTGTTATCAGTTGACCCCATATTTGATAATACTGAAAACTAAGTCCAGATGCATTTGCTTGAACCTTTTCTTCAAGATGACCTGGATGACTGAGAACCTTCACAGACACTTAAAAGTGGTTACATTTTACATTGGAAACAGTATATGCATAATACTACCTGCCTTGCTTTCTCAAATACCAAATGCATTTAAATCCTAACAGGTTGTGTATAAAGACCACGGCCTTAAATTGGCTTTAATTGACAGTTATACAGAGCTGAGTTGAAGCATATTAGTCCCCAGATATGATATTCCTCTGCTGGGACACTTCAACCTGACAGCCATCTCCTGTTGAGCTGCAGAGTGGAGTGTATTCTCCTCACTGTTTAGCCCTAATGGCTTTCTGTGCCGCGTTCTCACTGCAGCCTCCTCAGAATACTAAACCAGGGATTACGTCTGGGTTCCCGGTGCCAGGTGAATCTATTACGCCTTAGACTCAGGCACCAAAGTATAAAGAAAAGAACAGTTTGGTGTACCTTTGTAAATAGATTTAGAAATAGAAGATATTGGCTGGCAGTGAGGAGGAAACACTTTTTGTTGGAGTTTGTTTGAGGATTTACATTGATGCCCTCCGGCCCCAGGTGTAGTCTTTTTGCAAGAATCACATCAGATACGTGAGATTATCTAGTGGAGAGAAGCTGTCTCCAGAGAATGTTCCGCTCTTTAAGCGCTGCCAGTGAGAAAAAGGATTACCACATGGAAATGCATTAGTCATTCAGATATTTCCTGTGTCGTGTCTGGCACTGAGCTGACGCACTCATCTCAGTAGAGTTACACTGGATGATGCACAGGCACACGAGGTAGAATAAAGTCTGTTGTCCTCGAGTGTCATCACAACTCATTTTATTACAGTTTTATGTCAGACATGTGAGGATTTATATTTTAAAATGTGTGTAATGTGTTTAAAGTTTTGAATCAAAGGGACAAAGGTTATGTTTGGTTCACTCAAAAGAAAATAATTATATTATTTGTATCATTTTATTTAATTATATGTGAAGGTTCTCAGTTGTCCAGGTCATCTTAAAGAAAAGGTTAAAGCAAAAGCATCTGGACTCAGTTTTCAAGGTGAAGACGTTTTGTCTTTTAATTCCAATTCTAAGTCTCTTGGAATTAGAGACAACACGTGTCTAGATGCTTTTTTATTTTGTTTAATTATTTATTCATTGTTATGTCAAATGTTTGAATTGAAACACACAGATTCAGGATCATACAAACAATTTTTGGTTCCAATGTTATGTTATATTATGTTATGTTTTGTTAGTGTATAGCCATCAAAAGTGTTCATGTGTTCAGAGCTATCTTACTGATTTTTGATCAGAAAATGATAATAATACAAATAATTGAATAAAGATATTCTGGTAGTATTCTAAATATGTAGATCTAGAAAGATATATAGATCTATATCTATCTATCTATCTATCTATCTATATATATCTATATCTATATCTATATCTATATCTATATCTATCTATCTATCTATCTATCTATCTATCTATCTATCTATCTATCTATCTATCTATCTATCTATCTATATATATATATATATATATATATATATATATAGAGAGAGAGAGAGAGAGAGAGAGAGAGAGAGAGAGAGAGAGAGAGAGAGAGAGAGAGAGAGAGAGAGAGAGAGAGAGAGAGAGAGAGAGAGAGAGAGAGAGAGAGAGAGAGAGAGAGAGAGAGAGAGAGAGAGAGAGAGAGAGAGAGAGAGAGAGAGAGAGAGAGAGAGAGAGAGAGAGTAAGAGAGAGAGAGAGAGAGAGAATATAGATAGTGAATTCAAAAAGTGGACACAAAACAATGACACAACATTTGAATACTTTTAATATTACCTTATTTTTCTTCAGATTTGTTTCAATAAAACTATGATATTCAATTTTTATAGTAATATTAACATTTTGTTCATGTCCCAGAAATTGCTGTCCACCACATCATTACAGGGTAATTGCCCCCTTTAGAGACCGGCTGACGCAAATGGTGACATCACCAACAGCAGTCCATCTTTCTTCACTGGAGGTTGACTCAGCTGCTGCAAGTACCTCAAACTTGCAGCAGCTGAGATAAAAATTAGGAAAGCACTGATATTTATTAATTTTCATCATATTCTGTATGATTGACATTGACTTAAAAACATGAATACACTTATCAAAAGAGCTCTACTTTTAAATACAGCTCTTGTTGAAAATAGAAAAAAAAAATACAAAAATGCATAAACAAACAACAAAGCAACAAAAGCATTTGAGAAGGTGGTCACTAGACATAATGTAAAGAAATACATGCTCCAGAAATATACTCAAGTTTTTTTTGGCTACTCTAAGAAGAGGACACCCTTGTGGGTGGTAACCCCCTTCCTCTGACCGGGAAACATACCTATGCAAAATGTAAACATGCAGTTTGAGACCAGTGCCTTGCAAAGTCATGAACTGCCTGAAGTAACCATGTGTGAACACAACTCCAAGGCCTGTGCTTATAGTGAGTGCAGGGAATACCTACACACGATATATATATATATATATATATATATATATATATATATATATATATATATGAACACCATACTAATACTGTGTTTGACCCCCTTTCAACCTTCAAAACTTCCTTAATTCTACGTGGCACTGATTCAACAAGGTGCTGAAAGCATTCTTTATAGAGTTGGCCCATATTGAGAGGATAGCATCTGGCAGTTGATGGAGATTTGTGGGATGCACATTCAGGTCATGATGCTCCCGTTCCACCACATCCCAAAGATGCTCTATTGGGCTGAGATCTGCTGACTGTGGGGGCCATTTTAGTTCAGTGAACTCATTGTCATTGTCAAGAAACCAATTTGAAATGATTTGAGCTTTGTGACATAGTGCATTATCCTGCTGGAAGTAACCATCAGAGGATGGGTACATGTTAGGCATAAAGGGATGGACATGGTCAGAAACAATGCTCAGGTAGGCCGTGGCATTTAAATGATGCCCATTTGGCACTAAGGGGCCTAAAGTGTGCCAAGAAAACATCTCACACACCATTACACCACCACCAGCCTGCACAGTGGTAACAAGGCATGATGGATCTATGTTCTCATTCTCTTTACGCCAAATTCTCACTCTACCATCTGCATGTCTCAACAGATTCATCAGATCAGGCAACATTTTTCCAGTTGAGTTGAGTTTTACCTGCTCCATGATTGACTAAGGCAAGGAGATCTTCCTCCTGCTCAATAACGAAATTGAACGCTGTGCTCAACCCATGAAACAGTGACTGAATACTATGCAGCAAGGGATGTCCAAGTCTTGAGTACTGTAACCGGTCTGGAGGATGGCATGTTCTGGTTGGGCGATGGCTGGCTGGTGGGTCAGAATCGGAAATAGACAGGTTCCTCATCTGAAGGAGTGATGTTCTTGTCAAATCTGGTTTTGTTTTTCTGCATCACCTTCACTGAGTTTTCAGCTGAAATTTTGTAGCTCTCTTCTAAAGGTGGGCTTTAAGCTTGTCAACGTACTGTGAATGTGAACCTTGTGTCTTCTCACCCAATGGCAGCCCAAACGCAAGATCAATAGGTAAGCGTGGCTGGCGTACAAACATAAGTTGATATGGGGAGGTCACAGGAAGTGAAGGAAGTCACTAAAATAAAAGAAAGGCTTCTTGTTTTTACATCTTGCGTGGTCAACCCCTCCCTTCATCCAGTTAAGCCCTTTGGTCAAGTTACGCCCTCTCTTGCAGGCCACAGATAGATTCTATTGAGCTGATGTGGCTTGGACATCTATTTTGGATGACTCCTGGACGACTGCCCGGGGAGGTGTTCTGGGAGTGTCCCACCGGGAAGAGACACCAAGGAAGATCTAGGACACACTAGGGGAACTAT
This sequence comes from Neodontobutis hainanensis, assembly GCA_024349245.1. NCBI lineage: Eukaryota > Metazoa > Chordata > Actinopteri > Gobiiformes > Odontobutidae > Neodontobutis > Neodontobutis hainanensis. The sequence continues at coordinate 667,807 of JALDNG010000211.1, forward strand.
GTCTCTCGCCTGGCCTGGGAACGCCTTTGTGTCCCCCCTGGAAGAACAAGAGGTAGTGCCTGGGAAGAGGGAAGTATAAGTGCATCTGCTTAGACTGCTGCCCCCGCGACCTGTCCCCGAATAAGCTGAAGTAGATGGATATAACACTGTCACGGGGTCTGCTGACAATTTCCTACTGGGGAGAATAATGCATCATCATGTGGTCCTCTGATGTCCTCTAAGTTTTGGAGATGGAGGTTGTTGAGATGGTTTCAGACTGTCACATGAATAATGCACATGTCACTAATCCACATGTATCTCATGAACACCTTTTACAAAATACTGTTTTGTCCCTATACAAAGACACCACATTTGAAATCAAATTTGCTCAACTATCTCTGTATAAAAGTCTCTGAGATTTTCAAAATACAGGCAATTGAGTCTTTCCACTGATGCTAATGTTGCTCGGCCATATGACTTAAAGTATCAAAATGTGCATCAAAGTTAAAACCGCACAAGGGCCAAACGATCTCGGTCTTGGACTGGTGTTTGAGCCATGGTACCCTTCTGCCTTACTTTTGTACAGAGCCGGGCAGTGGGCAGAAGTGATCTTTTCTTTTGTCCAGACCATGACTGCTATTCAGTCCAAAGAAGCAGCACTTTGGAGCTTAGTAAACACATCGATCATCATTTAGCCATGAGCTCATAGTAATGTTTGTGGGTCAAAGTGCTGCTGCACTGTTATTTATCATTTTGTGACTGTGATGTAACTTTTGCGTTTTGTAAATTGACTTTTTTCTGTCATTTATCATCATCAATCATAATCATCTTTATAAATGAAATCAGAGAAGAGGTATAAATGCCACAGTAAAAAGAAATTGCACACACATAAATACAGCAAGCTACTGCCAATGCTTTAGTTGTCATCTAGATGCAGCGTGAGGAAGGTTTGTTTTCTGAGTAAGCAGGGCCCCACAGAAAAATTTTGATGTAAACATTTGAAAGTGAAACAATAAATGCAACAAGATGGTTTATTAAGGAGAATAAGGCAGGGTTTCAATTCTTTGATTTCTAATCAAACCAGCCAAATGACTGCTGAAAAATATGGCAAATAATAAAATCTTACAAATTAAATATTGCATGTTGTCATGATCATTTATTTAATGCCTTGGTCAATAAAACAAATATTTCAGAGCATGGGGCATTGTTAGCCTTTTACCAAATTTACCAGATATAATAAAAAAATGCAAGCCCCGGTTTTCCGGAGCGCACTTGAACATGCCATGAACCCGTGGCTCGCCTATTTCAAATGCATACAAGCAGATTGTATGATTATTTGTAGTGGAGATGAGTGGTTCCCGGTGGGGTCACATGTTTTCACATGGACCCCAATTGAAGGATTTTAGGGATTCAGAGACTCAGAAAATTTTGGCAAAACAGCACATTGCTGGTATTCAGCTTCAAGCTCAAATAAGCCATTTACATTTTTTTTCAAACACAGAGCAAACAGAAAGCAAACAGAAAGCAAACAAAAACAGGTGACACCAAAATACGCAAATTCTGCCCTGTTCTTTATAATAGAGACTCCGCCTGGCCATTTCATAGAAAATTTGTAATAGTTTTGGTTTGTTTCACATTAGAACAATTATATTTGGTGCAGGTAATGTTGACATGTGTGACTGTGATTTCAAATAGTGTTTGAGCTTCAACAGACTTAATCTAAAGGAATATTAATCCAATTTTTGTGTTTTTTTTTTAGGCAGAGATGTTTTTGGGGTTATTTTACTGTTTTCCACCTTGATTTATTCTGAAACTGTAACATGTACATTCAAACTCTCACAAGTGCCCCCTTCACTTTGACACCAGAATTATTGAAATACACCTTGTAGTTGCATAGATATGGTCAATTTACTGTGGACATGTCCATCCCTAGCAGACACACCAAAAAACAGGCTCAGGCTTAAAGGGTTAATTGTATAAATGAATATAATTGTCTGATAAAATCAGATTCAAGTTAAATTATGTGGACAATGTCTGGTTTATAAAGAGTGCAGAGTAATTAGGAACAGTAAATATTAGTACTTGTAGTAGTTGATATAGTGTTCTATTAATTGTCTAGTTCTGAAGATAAAATAAAAAAAACACAGATCCTAAGGTGTGGCAGACATGATCTTTATTTTCAGGAGCTGTAGGTGAAGCTGGTCCAGGTTCTTCTTTGTCACAGTCACAGGTTTGACACAGGTCTAATCTTCATGTAACTGCTCCACAGTGGTTTACAGGACGTCCTGCTCTTTCTCACAGGCCACACAGAGACAGGGACAAAAACAATACAGTCATTAATGTTTGGCTGGTGCAAAGTGGATTGGGTGGCAGTCAATGAAGGGAGGCCTCAACGACCCAATCCCCGGACACGGAATCTGGCGCTAGGGACATGGAGCCTGAGCTTGTGCGGGAGGTTGAGAGATACCGACTAGAGATAGTCGGGCTCACCTCCACGCACAGCTTGGGCTCTGGAACCCAAATCCTCGAGAGAGGCTGGACTCTCTACTACTCTGGAGTTGCCTGAGAAGCGGCGGGCTGGTGTGGGTTTGCTCATAGCCCCCCAGCTCAGCCGCCATGTGTTGGAGTTCACCCTGGTGAACGAGAGGGTCGCTTCCCTCCTCGGGTTGGGTCTCTCACTGTTGTTTGTGTTTACGGGCCAAATGGCAGTGCAGAGTACCCGGCTTTCTTGGAGTCTCTGGGAGGGGTGCTCCGACATGGGACTCCAGCGTTCTACTGGGGGACTTCAACGTTCACGTGGGCAGCGACAGTGACATCTGGAGGGGCGTGATTGGGAGGAACGGCCCCCCCGATTTCTGAATCCGAGTGGTGTTGTGTTATTGGACCACTGTGCTAGTCACAGTTTGTCCATAACGAACACCATGTTCAAGCATAAGGGTGTCCATCACTGCACGTGGCACCAGGACACCCTAGGCTGGAGATCTATGATCGACTTTGTAGTTGTTTCATCTGACCTCCGACCGTATGTCTTGGACACTCGGGTGAAGCTGATGAAGGAGACCTACCAAGCCTTGTTGGCTCGTGGGACTCCTGAGGCATCTGATAGGTCCCGGCAGGCCAAGCGGACTGCAGCCCGGGTGGTCGTGGAGGCTAAAACTCAGGTCTGAGAGGAGTTCGGTGAGGCCATGGTCAGCCTCAAAGAAATTCTGGCAAACCGTCCGGGGCCTCAGGAGGGGGAAGCAGTGCCCTGCCAACACCTTTTACAGTGGAGGTGGGAATCTGCTGACTTCAACTGGTGATATTGTTGGACAGTGGAAGGAATACTTCGAGGATCTCCTTAACCCCACCAACACGTCTTCCACTGAGGAAGCAGAGGCAGAGGGCTTGGAGGTGGACTCGTCCATCACCCAGGCCAAAGTCACTGAGGTAGTGAAGCTCCTCGGTGGCATAGCACCGGGGGTGGATGAGATACGCCCTGAGTACCTCAAGTCTCTGGATGTTGTAGGGCTGTCTTGGTTGACACGCCTCTACAACATCGCGTGGCGGTTGGGGACAGTGCCTCTGGACTGGCAGACCAGGGTGGTGGTCCCTCTTTTTAAGAAGGGGGACCAGAGGGTGTGTTCCAACTACAGAGGGATCACACTCCTCAGCCTCCCCGGAAAAGTCTACTCCAGGGTACTGGAGAGGAGAATGCGGGCGATGGTTGAAACTCGGATTCAGAAGGAACAATGCACATGGTTTGCATTACCGGCAGTAAGTCAGACCTGTTCCCAGTGCATGTTGGACTCCGGCAGGGCTGCCCTTTGTCACCGGTCCTGTTCATTATCTATATGGACAGGATTTCTAGGCGCAGCCAGGGGCCGGAGGGAGTCTGGTTTGGGGACCACAGGATCTCATCTCTGCTTTTTGCAGATGATGTTGTCCTGTTAGCTCCATCAAGCCAGGACCTTCAGTGTGCACTGGGACGGTTTGCAGCCGAGTGTGAAGCGGCTGGGATGAGAATCAGTACCTCCAAGTCTGAGACCATGGTTCTCAGTCGGAAAAGGGGGTCTTGTCCCCTTCAGGTTGGTGGAGAGCTCCTGCGTCAAGTGGAGGAGTTTAAGTATCTCGGGGTCTTGTTCACGAGTGAGGGAAGGAAGGAGCGTGAGATCGACAGACGGATCGGTGCAGCTTCTGCAGTAATGCGGTCGATGTACCAGTCTGTCGTGATGAAGAAGGAGACAAGACAAGACAAGACATTTATTTTTGTATAGCCCAATATCACAACAACAGCCGCCTCAAAGGGCTTAACATACTGCACTAGACAACATCCCCTGTCCTTAGATCCTCCATCAGGGTGAAGAAAAACTCCAAAAAAAGTACACGTCACCCAGCAGATCAGAGGTTTGCGTCCACCCTAGGAAGAGCTAGAAAGGAGAAAAACAAAAGTGCTAAATACTACTGAAAATAGGCAGATGTAATAATAATATGAGGGGTTGAGTGTGTACCTACAGCTACAACCAGTGTAAACTTAACCCTATGATCAATCAGTCTCCATACGTTTGGTGAAATAAGTATGTTTTGAGTTTGTTTTGGAAAATCTCAACAGAGTCAGATCACCGCACTTCCACCGGGAGCCCATTCCACAAAAATGGGGCTCTATAAGAAAAGGCTCTGTAGCCAGCAGACTTCTTCTTTATTCGAGGAAGTTGAAGGAGGCCAGCGTCCTGAGAGCGAAGGGTACGAGCTGGAGTATACCAGGTGATGAGGTCAGATAGGTAAGAGGGCGCGCGTCCACAAAGGATTTTATAGGTTAACAAGAGAACTTTGAAATCAGCTCTAACATGAATAGGAAGCCAGTGTAATGAAGCCAGGACCGGAGTAATGTGATCGAACTTCCTGGTCTTTGTTAAAAGTCTGGCGGCTGTATTTTGGACCATTTGTAGTCTATGAGTACTTTTCCTCGGCAGTCCAGAGAATAACGCATTACAGTAGTCCAGCCTGGATGTGTCAAATGCATGAAAAGAATTTCAGCATCAGCTAAACAGAGGCAGGAGCGAATTTTTGAGATATTCCTAAAGTGAAAAAAGCCTAGTTTAGTGACCTCACTAATGTGCTGCAGAGATAGTGTGGGGTCAAAAATGGCACCGAGGTTCCTTGCAGTTTTGCCGTACTCCAACACACAGTTGTTGATTGAGACAGTAAGATTGTTGAACTTGTGCCGATGACTGGCACGACCAATTAACAAGAGCTCTGTTTTATCCGAGTTCAAATGGAGGAAGTTTTGAGACATTAATGTTTAATTGAAACGAGGCAGGCCTCTAGACGCATGATGTCAGTAGTATCATCGGCATAACAGTGGAAGTTCACTCCATAACTTCTGATGATTTGTCCCAATGGTGTAACATATAGTGAAAAAAGTATGGGACCGAGCACAGACCCTTGTGGCACACCGAACTTCACTGGTGCCGTGGAGGAGAAGGATTTATTAAAAGAGACAAAATGAGACCTATCACAAAGATAGGATTTTAACCAAGCAAGAGCAGAGCCAGAGATGCCAAAAACATCTTTAAGTCTGTTGATTAGCACTGCATGATCAATCGTATCAAATGCAGCACTGAGATCCAGCAATAACAGTAGAGCCGATGAGTCCTCGTCCATCTGAAGGAGGAGATCATTTGTCACTTTAACTAAAGCTGTTTCAGTGGAATAAGAGGCCCTAAATGCAGACTGAAATGGCTCGAGGAGGTCATTTTCCGATAGATATAGAGTAAGTTGTTTTAGCACAACTTTTTTGAGGACTTTAGATAGAAAAGGTAAATTGGAGACAGGACGGAAATTATTTAGGCATCCAGGATCCAGAGTAGGTTTTTTGAGCAGGGGTTTGACCACAGCCTGTTTGAAAAGGGAAGGAACGGTGCCAGTAGACAGGGACAAGTTTATAATGTTTAATATAATTTGCCCCACATTGGGCCACAGTTCTTTAAGCTGTTTTGCTGGCAGGATATCCAGGAGACACGTAGTTGCTTTACATGAAGAAACCACCTTTGTCAGCTCATCGAGGGAAACAGAATCTAAGACTGAGAGACGAGAGGTCAGTGGATCCAAGTGAATGGGACCCGGAGTCAAGGAAGACAAAAACAAAATATTATCCCTGATATCTTCAATTTTATTATTAAAGAAATCTAAAAGTCTTGTGCACTAAAGGGAGAGGAGTCTTCAGTTGTTTTTGGTTGGATTAGTGTAGCAACTGTCCCAAAGAGAAACCTGGGTTTATGCCGGTTTTCTCTGATGAAAAAAGATGAAAAATAGGCAGTCTTTGCAGTGCTGAGGGCATGCTTATAGGTGTTTACACACAAACACAACTTTTGATAATTTAGATTTGTTTTTGACTTGCGGCATTTGCGTTCAAAAATCCTGCAGGCCTGTTTCAAAGCCCGCGTTTCCTCATTATACCATGGCATAGGTCGTCTGGTTGGTCTGGGCTTTGTCCTGAGGGGTGCCACTGAGTCGGTGATGGCTGAGAGGGTAGCATGGACCTCCTCTGTGTAGGCCTCTACTGAGTTTCCAGTTGGAGTTAAATTAGGAAGAACATCTGTCAGCCGTGTGGCAATCATTTCCATTGCAGCTGCGCTAAAATTCCGTGTAGACACTACGCATTTGTCTAAATTTAAGGGAAATGTGTAACTTATCTCGAACTCTACCAGTGAGTGATCTGAGACAGCAGATGAAAGAGAGGAGACAAAGAGATTGGAGACATCTATTCCCCGAGCCAAAACAAGATCAAGATAGTTTCCACTAATGTGTGTGGGCTCATGAACAAACTGATTGAAAAACATGGTCGCAAGCAGTGATTGAAATGCTCTGGCCAGAGGATCACACTCCTGAATATTAAAGTCTCCAGCTAGAAGGATGTTATCAGCGTGGGTTATTAAGTCCGAGAGGAAAACTCCAAACTCATCCAAGAAAGAAGAGTAGGGACCCGGAGGGCGATAGATTACAGCTAAATAAAATGGCTTCCTTCCATTTATTTGAGAAGAAATATGTTTGATGAGTAACACTTCGAAAGAGTTAAATTTCGGCTGTGATGATGGACCTGTAAAGCAAAATGCAGCTTTATAAATGGCTGCAACACCACCACCAAGTTTCGACGTGCGACCTACCTGTGCATACATAATCAGGGGGAGAGGCATCATTTAGTGGCAGAAAAACATTGGGCCTAAGCCAAGTTTCACAAAGACAAAGTAAATCCAAGCTATGAGAAGCAATAAGATCATTAATTAGGAGTGCTTTGGAGGATAGAGACTGCACATTCAGGAGACCGATCTTCAGTCTTGATGTAGAGCAGACATTTGAAGGCTGGTCCAGTGGAGCGATAGCGACAGGAAAAAGTTGTCGAGCTCTAACAGTTCTGCTGTGTTTAAAAGATTGCCTCTGAGTTATAATAACATGAGGACAGGATGCTTTTGGGTCACTGACTCTGTGAGTTTTCAGATGTGTTTGAGGACTAAATAACAGATTTAGGCAGTAGACATCAGGATAACACGGCCTAACCAGACAACTAAAAGCTTCTACATTATCCAGTTCCACACCCGCACTATCATGACTAGCAGGTTCTCTAATTCCTGCGACCTCCTGAGATTCCTTGTGTCAAATGCACCGAATGCACCTGTCTATATTACTAGACAAAATGGCAGCACCATGTCCAGTAGGATGCAGGCCGTCTGCCCTCAGCAGGCCTGGGCGGCCCCAGAAAGAAGGCCAGTTATCCACGAAACCATAACCTTTCTGACTACAATGCCGGGCCAGCCACCGGTTCATGGAAACTAATCTGCTATACTAAGGAGCTGAGCTGTAAGGCAAAGCTCTCTATTTACCAGTCAATCTACGTTCCTACCCTCATCAATGGTCATGAGCTTTGGGTCATGACCGAAAGAACAAGATCCCGGACACAGTCGGCCGAAATGAGCTTTCTCCGCAGAGTGGCGGGGCGCTCCCTTAGAGATAGGGTGAGGAGCTCGGTCACTCGGGAGGAGCTCAAAGTAGAGCCGCTGCTCCTTCACATCGAGAGGAGCCAGCTGAGGTGGCTCGGGCATCTGCTTCGAATGCCTCCTGGACGCCTCCCTAAGGAGGTGTTTCGGGCATGTCCCACCGGGAGAAGACCCTGGGGAAGACCTAGGACACGCTGGAGGCACTATGTGTCTTGGCTGACCTGGGAACGCCTCGGTATCCCCCCGGAAGGGCTGGAAGAAATGTCTGGGGAGCGGGAAGTAGGGCATCTCTGCTTAGACTGCTGCCTCCGCGACCCAGCCCCAGATAAGTGGTAGGAGATGGATGGATGGATGGATGTTTAGCCATTAAAATAGAAATACATGTTTCTGCAGTAAGTAAGCAGACTTAGAGACTATATACAGTTGCGCTCATAAGTTTACAAGAGTTTGTGATTTCTTTTTGGACATTTTTCCCAAAATTGTCAAACAACTGTGTTTACTCTTTTTAAATCATTATGACAACAGAAACCACCCAAATGACCCTGGTCAAAAGTTTACATATCCCAGTTTATAATACCGTGTATTGCCACCTCATCAATAACAGCTTGAAGTCTTTTGTGGTAGTTGTGGATGAGACTCTTTATTTTCTCAGATGATAAGCTGTCCATTCTTCTTGGCAAAAAGCCTCCAGTTCCTATAAATTCTTGGGCTGTCTTGCATGAACTGCACGTTTGAGATCTCCATCAGAGTGGCTCAATGAAATTGAAGTCAGGAGACTGAGATGGCCAGTCCAGAACCTTTAATTTAATCTGCTGTAGCCATTGACAGGTCGACCTTGTGTTTTGGATCGTTGTCACGTTGGAACATCCAAATACGTCCCATGCGCAGCTTCCTGGCTGATGGGTGAAAATTTTCCTACAGTATTTTCTAACATTGCTGCATTGATCTTTTCCTGTGCCTTTGTAGCTCACACATTCCCAAAACATCAGCGATCCACCTCCATGTTCCACAGTAGGAATTTCACAGTCCCTAAACTTCTTTTTCCACTTCTTATTTAGAGTTTGAACACTGCTGGCTGCATTTTCAATTCCTTGGATATCTTTTTATATCCCTTTCCTGTTTTATACAGTTTAATTACCTTTTCCCATCACTCAGACACAAACATCAGAGCAGCACTGGATGAAAGATGCAAGGGTCTGTCAGGAGCCCAGAAACACACTGACCTTTTATATACACACACTAATTACAAGCAAACACATCACACATTAGTAGACAAACCTGTTTGTGTCAACATGTGTGCATGTTAACAGGCCAAACTCACCTTTTGATCAGGGTCATTTGAGTAGTTTTTGTTGTCATTATGATTTAAAAAGAGTAAACACATATGTATATGATAATAAATGGCTTCACCCAACCACTGAGTGAAAAAAAGTTTTTCCGTTATTATTAACCTTAGTGTTTTTCTTTTAACTTTTTTATACTTGTTATTTGCTCACTTCGCAAACTACATTGTACCATAGATTAGAACACCTACTCTCTCATCTGTTAAAACCAATTAGAACCAGTCGGTCACTGCTGACTGGACACATAATGGTAAAGTACTGATACAGTTAAAGGAAGCGCCAGCTTCTTGCGAGGGGCATGGGGATTAAACGGACAAACTTTACTTTGGTTTTATAGTTTTATAGTATCAGCACTTGTACCAAAAGTTCAAAAAGTACTAAAAGGCTGTTTAGAGTAACATTCATATTTTTTTTTTAAAAAGGGCCAATCACCAATTCTGCTAGAGTATGTGAACTTATGACCACAAGTGTACTTGTATGGTTCGTAATTTAAACACTAACAGTCATCCAGGTGACACTGAAAGAAAATACATTAAAAGGTGATCTGAGAGGCGTCTGAAGCTTCATCTGTGTCCAGAGCCTGCTGTCTATTTTTTAAACCAGTTTATGTGTAAAGGTAAATTACACCTGCATGGGGGTGCACGTGGCAGAGTGGTTAGCACTCCTGCCTTGCAACAAGAAGGTCGTGACTTCAAAACCCGGCCGACTCAAAGCTTAGCACCACTTTAAAAGGTCATTTGTAAATAGATCATATTTTACTTGTTGAATATACACTCGCCTAAAGGATTATTAGGAACACTTGTTCAATTTCTCATTAATGTAAGAATCTAATCAACCAATCACATGGCAGTTGCTTTATTTCATTTAGGGGTAGGGTCCCGGTCAAGACAATCTCCTGAACTCAAAACTGAATGTCTGAATGGGAAAGAAAGGTGATTTAAGCAATTCTGAGTGTCGCATGGTTGTTGGTGCCAGACGATCCGGTCTGAGTATTTCACAATCTGCTCAGTTACTGGGATTTTCACACACAACCATTTCTAGGGTTTACAAAGAATGGTGTGAAAAGGGAAAAACATCCAGTATGCGGCAGTCCTGTGGGTGAAAATACCTTGTTGATGCTAGAGGTCAGAGGAGAATGGGCTGACTGATTGAAGCTGATAGAATAGCAACTTTGACTGAAA